>JASAMV010001038.1:0-144026 GCA_030248065.1 Rhynchonema sp. JSB1_4
TGTGACATCATATGTCACGCACAAATGTTAAGCTCCTTAGAGATTCGCTATCTCTTGGTAGAGCGACTTTTCGTTCCAGAAAAAAGTGAATTTTTCACAAATTGAAACGACCGGTGCAGAAACCCCAAATGAGTTGAAAGTCAAGTAACACGTGGATAAGATTACAACTGCTTCTGGATAACTTATCATGAAAACTTCAGTCGCTCAAAGCATTGCTTTACTCGGTGAGGGTGCGAAATGTTCCAAAAATCGGCCACATTTTTCGAAAACACAAGTTTGTCACTAAATTTTGAGGCCGCGCTTTATGCAATAGAAAAATAGAGCATTTTCGAAAGTACCAAAAAATAAGGTTTTTAAATTTGGAAACACTTAGATAGCGGCGTGACAGGCCGAAAAAGACCTAAAAATTGCCCCTAAACTGCATAGTTGCACTCATTGACAGAAATGTGATGTAAATAAGCCACGTATTGCATTGCATTGGAAACGAGAAAGTCAGATAAACGCCCAGTCCAACAATCTAGATGAGTTTCAAAGCTTCAAACCCCATGGTCCGGCTGCTGCAGCCCTGCCAGCCTGAATAAGATATTTAGCTATAAGTCGTTACTGTTAAAAATTATTGCACATTTGATAGAATCAAACGATGTAGCTTCAATGTAGCTATCGAACGATATATAACATGCCCATACTATCTCTTACTATGGACAAGAAACGGTCAAAATTCCGAAATCGCACACGGTGACGTGACGGTTCATTCCAGAATCGTCAAAAAAGCAATTTTTTAGCCTCTGCCCTTACGCGTAAAAATTTATTGGGGCTTGTCATATATCGTTCGAAAGCTATTCTCAAGATACATTGTTTGGTGCTATTACATTTGCAATAGCTATTAACAATAAGCATTTATAGCTGAATATCATATTCAGGTTAGTATGACTGCCCAGAGAGATCTGTAGACCTTGGGTTCTTCGGACCTTTATAGGTTGTTAAATCAGACGCTTCTCTCATTTTTTTGTTTCGAAGCCGATACAATCTGTGGCCTTTATGTGTCACAATTCTGGCGATGAATGTAACCACCTAATTTAGCGCCAATTTAATGGATTTTTAGGTCTGTCACAAAGCTAGCTATGAGTTAAAAAATTTAAAAACCCTATTTTCTGGTACTTTCGACGATGCTCTATTTCCCCATTGCATTCTTATTTCCGCAGCGCTAAGCGTGGCCTCAAAATTTAGGGACAAACTTGTGTTCTCGAAAAATAAGGCCCATTTTTGGAACGTTTCGCACCCTCACCGTGAGAAGCAATGCTTTGAGCGACTGAAGTTGTGATGATAAGCTATTCAGAAGCTGTTGCAATCCTATCCACATGTTACTTGACCTTTAACTCATTTGGGGTTTCTGCACCGGTCGTTCCAATTTGTGCAAAAATTCACTTTTTTCTGGAACGAAAAGTCGCTCTACCAAGAGATAGCGAATCTCCAAGGAGCTTAAAATTTGTGCGTGACATAGGCTGTCGGAATGCTTTCCAACGGTATGTAACAATATGTCCTGCTACCCTTCCTTCGGTTATGTCCCGAGCCCTTTAAGTGGAAAACTCCGGTACGTCAGCGCACGCGCAAAGCTTCGCGTGCACGCGCGTGCACGCGAAGTTACTTCGACTTTTGCCTATACTTTGCACTGTTTCGCACGCGCGTGCACGCGACTTCAACTTTCAGCCTAGAATTGCACCCGTAACTGTATCGCGCACTTTTGAGTCATGGTCATCGATGATCGTGCTGGATGCCCAATTTATAGGCAAAAACGAATAAATCTAAGACACCCAGTGTTTCTTAATGACGTCAGACACATCCGACGCGCACATTCAACTGATCGCTCGTCGAGAGACTCGCACGTCGCCCATATGGAGTCTGAACATGACGAGTCTCGACAGCAACAAACGCGCGATCGCCGCCGACAACAATCGTTCAACGATGGGGTACATGTTTGGCGAAGAAAATAAGTATGCGGCCATGTTTGAGGTTGGCAGCATGGGATTTATTTGCTTGGTGTGTTTTTTTAGTTGTTTTGTTTCAAATGATTTTATTAAATTGTATAGTTCTGCACTCGTAACAATTGGAAAGCATTCCTGGACGAGCTGGAGACTCTGATCATTGGCAACGGACCCTGTGATCTGTTTGAATGTGGTTTGTTTGTTTTGTTTAATCTTCCAATAACTTTGACGTTCGTCGCGACGTAATTAAAATTGAACTCTCTGACGTTGTTTGAAGAACCAAAGTCGTGGTATGTGCATCACGTGACCGTTTACTACAAGGACTTCATCGACGTGGAGCTACAGAACGATTTCATAGTTGACAAGTTCGTTGTACGACAATTGTACCGATGTATCGAATACCCACATTTGTTCAAGGAATCGCAGAATCTTGTGGAATCTTTTCAGAATTATCGAGGGCACGGGCTTTGTGCATTCCCAAGTGAACAACAAGAGAGTGTGGCACTGGCAGGAGGCACACACAACAAATGTCACTCTCAAAACTCGCCTCACCAACTGGTCGGAGTGGTACTGCATGCCATTGTGTGGATTCGGGTTAGTTCAATTAAAGGGTGTGTCTGACGTTTCCGGTTCTATTTTTGTTTATGACCAAACTTTTTCAACTTCCTGTATGTATGCCTCTTTCACCCTCTTTTTGCAAAATTTCACACCGTATTCTGTCCTCAAACAGGAAAGCGACGAAGTTTTTTCTGAATTGAATCCCTTATCGGGCAACAACTTCAGGCGTTGTCGAGAACGCCCCATACAGGCTCTGCGACCTTGAGCAGCCCAGCTGCCTATCAAATGCTCTGAAACGCTCAGTATGCAAAGCTCCAGCCACTGGCTTGATTGATGTGGACCAACTGAATGTTTCATTTAACGCACGGCATCTTGCTTGTGTTTGTGTGTGTTTCGCCGCCACAAAGTTTTCTGGTTGTGAGCCAGGATTTCGCGCCCGATAATTGATTTATAATTCTGAAAAATTGTGTTTATTCGCATTATAAGGTGTGAAAGTTCGCAAAAAGATGGAGATAAATGGGGAGAGTGTTGGATGACAAGCAAAGTTTAAATATAGGTTTGGAGGCGTCAGCCACAAGTTTTACTGAATCAATTAAACAATCAGTCAATCAGTCAGTTTTACTCAATCAATCACCAGCCACGAGCTTCGGCAGCGTTTGGACGCCCTCGAGAACTACGCCAACACACCAGTGGACAGACAGACTCACGCTTTGGTGCAAAATCGTACTTACTTCTGCGACACCTACAAACAATGCCCACAACCACGTGCGTCGTCGCTCAATTCGTAGCGTTCTGTAAAATGATTGCTGTTATTTTTTGAATTTTGAATTTTCCACCGATGTCACTGACTGTACATATCATGACCATCGCTCTCTGCTTATAGCGATTGATACAAGCCAGGCCATGTATTGCTACGACGTCCAAATGCGCACTCACACATTTGAACCAAACACGGTCAACACCGTTCTAAAGCTCAGATTGTTTGGTGAAAAGGTTGGTGGTCGTTGTTGTGTGTGTGGTCGATATTGCTTTTGCTTCCACGCTTTTGATGCTTCCCATATGCGACCAGCCCGAGACAGATATTCGTTTTGTCCCGCAGTTAAATCACACATTTGCCAAATCGACATATACATAGTCCTTCGCTCATTTGGCAAATGCAGCCTCTCATGATCTTTCAAGGCTTCCGACCTGTTCGCAATCAGGACGTGTCCCTCGTGTGACGTGCATATCCAAAGTGGAATGGTCAGTTTGACATCACATCCCTTTGGTTGGAAGAGCACATGCACGTGAGATTATCTTGTCGATCACTTCTTTGCTCCAGAATTTCGCAACATGCGACAGCACCTAGTGCGGTACGCGCCTTGCTGGCGTCAGGGTTTGATGTCGGGGTTGAGACTTGGATTATTTCGTGGTTTGGCTCCAAAATGTTTTTAGAAATTTTGGCTCCAAAATGTTTTTAGAAATATGCGCACATCCGTGCGAAACCTCAGTCAGCTGGGGACAGGTGTGTCTGTGGATAATACTGACGTGGTGCTACAGAGCCAGTGCGCGCAAGTGACTAGCAGCTAATGTTTCACAATACTGTGTAGTGAGCAAAAATTCTTGTGTCATCAATAATCTAACCCGAAGTCAAACCCGAACCCGACCGCCCCGAGAAAGCATGTAAGACCCTGATTTCGAGGTGGCGTGATAACAAAACGAATAGAAAGAGAAAACCCACATGCATCACGCTATATCCACAACGTCTTTCCCAATTTAGCAGCCACGTGTATGAATGTTTCACTAATCTGCCACCTCGGAAATCGGGCTCAGTGCTGACGTAGTGTTACTGTACCAGTTCATTCAGGAGCTCGAGTTTACCGCGTGTTCAGGGAACCATTTGGGCTATTGGCTGCAGAACATTACTGCGTGGCACTCTCGCACTGTTGACAACACAGGTACTACGTATTTGTGTGCAATTTCAAATCTTATGCAGCGTGTTTTTTCAACTTTTCTGATTTTCAATAACTGTGTGCACTGAACCAACCTTAATATATCGCATTTAACAGTGCTACAATGGAAGCTCGACTACGTCAGCATCAGTGCTCCGTTCGACCAAACTGAGACCATTTTCCTGTACCCGCCGGCCGAAAGTCAGACGTGAGCTGATTTCCAAATATATGCTTTGAGCCGTATCAACCTTGAAGGCAAATCCATTGGCATGCCAAGGCATGGATAAATTTTGGTTGAGCTGTACATACATAGTTTGCGACAGAATCGACGCACCAATTTCAACGAACGTAAAAGTTGTTCATTTGGTGCAGGGGAACAACTTTTTACGCCGGTCACAATTAGAGCGTCAACTCTGTCGCAATATACTGTACCTACAGTTCACACAAAATGTGTCCATGCACTGCCATGCCCATACCAAGTGGATTTGCCTTCTGAGTTGATTCGTCCCTTGTCTCAATGCAACTAGGGCCAGAGCTAATTTCCCGCTGGACGGCTGTTAGCAGTTTGCCAACTATCGAGTGGTGTAATGGCGGCCACTCAGTTGGACAAGAACGCAGTATTTTTTATTTCCGGGCCTGAAATGTCCCTCGGCCTGAAAAGGTCGGGCCTGCATTCTCGGGCCCGAAATTGTCTTTGATGCTGAGCTCCATCTCCTCATTTACTAACTTATTATAGTGATGTTTCAAGACTGCTGACTGTCAGGCGATACGCGCGACGCTGGCATGCAAAATGTGTCAAACTCAAAAAATCTCACTTTACCAAGGTATAGGTAGATCAGATCCGATCCGATCACCAAACATGCCACACACTCACAGGTGGCAGTACGACAACCAAACCGACCAGTACATCTACTACACCAACATTGCGTGTCGTTTGAATCACTGGACTGACTGGTTCTGCGCACCTGGACGTCTCTACGGTCAATGTCGATATCGTGCCAATAGGGTAAGGGCTCCACCAGATAGACCCGAAACACGAAACCCGAAATACAATTTTTTCTATGTCCATGTTTCGGGTTTCGGGTTTTGAAAAAAAAACCCGAAACCCGAAACAAGAAGCATGATAATCAAAAATGTTTCGACTGACAGTATAAATTGTTCACGTCAGCTACAAGTGGCAAAACCGAAACATTTTCGATTATCATGCTTTGTGTTTCGGGTTTCGGGTTTTTTTTTCAAAACCCGAAACCCGAAACATGGACATAGAAAAAATTTATATTTCGTGTTTCGGGTTTCGGGTCTATCTGGTGGAGCCCTAAGAGGCAGGTGGACATTTTGAGCGTTGGTGTTTGTGAATAAAATATCAAAGCACATTGGATGCACTCTCTTTCTTTGTTCTGAAATTGAACCCATGTAGAATTGAACAAGCCGTCCACCAGAACAAGGCAAACTGACTGCCGTCTCATGATCAAGTGGATAGACCACACATGATGTGCACACGCACTGCGTTTGTATGTTTCATTCAGCGCGCCGGCAACCTGATTCGATATCGTGCGTTCTTGAACGCTTGGAACATGCAAGACGAAGACAAGCTGTGTCGTCATCTGGACCTCATCGATATCGGCGACTTCATCGCCTGCGCCACCGATGACACGTCGGAGTGTCTGACCGGAAAACCCGGTGGGCTTATACTAATGTCGTTAACGCATCTGCTGCGTCTATGTGTGGTGCGAACGCAGCAGGATATGGATATGTCTCTGTTTTGTTGTCAGGGCGACGCCAATGTGTTTAGCAATCCTGTATTCATTTCATCGCGCTCGTGTTTTGGACTGCTTTCCTATTATTCTAAGCTAATGTCGAGCGCTGTATAAGTATAAGGTTCACTATATAAGGAGGGTTGATTGTAGCGAAGTTCCTATCTTCCAAACCTTTTTGTTATTCGATGGCCAGGTCACGTTTCCGATAGCACCCGGCCCGGCTGCCCAGCCTTAAGATTGAGAATTGTGTTGTTAAAACGAACTGTAACCTTCGGGTTTGTGGCCCATCATAGCCCGAAAACTTTGGGTGTAAACGAAAAACCCACACAAACATGTAAAATCCGGCTTACAGCGGCCACGGAACATCCACAGGACTTTCGTGCGCCATACCAAAAGGAGCAACTTGGTGATGCCGATTAAGTGAATGGTGCTAATGGTTCGAGAAAATTAGTGATTGTTGTGTATAGTTGAAATTATTCCTCACATGTGAAATGTTTTTGTTATGTCCTTACTTGGTTTTTGTACCCTTGAGCTCTTGAACTAGTGTATTGTACTTTCTTATCTGAGCCATGTGACAGAAAACCCGAAAAGGTGCTGTGCAAGTGTTAATCGTTTGTTTGCAATATTGCTTAGGCTGGTTGCACAAGCGTTTTTAAACGATATTTATGAATTTCGTAACCTTTCATGAAGCCGTTTTGATTTCCTGCTGCGATCAGTTAGTGACGTCAAAATTTTTGGCACCGCCGTCAATGAATGTTCAATTTCTCAACAGCCTTGCGGCGAAATGTTAGGTAACTTACAGATATTCCTTTAAAACGCTTGTGCAACTAGCTTAAACTAGACGGGACCCGTGCCTACGGCCCGGCTACAGCGCCGCGCCCGTGCCGTGCCCCCCCCCCCCCCGAAGACCCGTTAGCATACCCAAAGCTGCCCGTGAAAATTGACCCGTCCGCCCTTCCGAGGGAGGGGGCCACAGACACACACACAGACAGACATACGTCTTCCTGTTTTAGTAGTATAGATAAACCAGATTGCAAACAAACGATTTACGCTTGCACAGCAAACTGTCAAAGTTGACCTTTCGTTCAGGAAAGCGCGTCTGCTGCTTGCTCAGCATGCAATGTTTCAAAGCTGACGCTGAGCTTACACTGAACTTTCTCACACTGAGCTTTCCACCGACTTTTACATCCAAATGACCTTTACACCGTTTCGAAAATGCCACCCTATGACGAAACTCTAAAATAGACATCCCAATGATTATAGTGTACAAATACAATACAATTATAGTGTACGAATAGTGTACAAACAAGTTCGTTTCAGAACTGGTCTTAGAATCGCAATTGGGGGCCCTTTGAAGTTCACACGTGAAACATTCTGTTCCGTGAAACGTTCTGTTCCGTGAAACGTTTCACGTTTCGTGAAACGTTCTGTTCCGATCCGAAATATTCAAGCGCGCTACCATATCTATCCATTGAAAACCATTTCAAACCACAGCTGCCTGATTATCGGAAAAAATGTAACTACACCAGTGTCGAATTTGTGAACAAAGAGGAACCTTTCGGTCACCATTTCAGACATAAAACGCATTTTTCAATGGGGTTTCTCTTGAAGAAATGACCATTGGGATGTCTATTTTAAATTTTCATCATAACAAGAAGGTGCTGATTTCTGAAAAAACGGTTAATGCACACCCGCTTTTAACGATCGAAGCGCGCGATTTCTCGGCTTTTGATGAGTATCAGCGTAAAAATCGCGATTTTATGACAAGTTACACCAAACATTACGGACACGGAAGGCTTTGAACCTGCGTCTTCCACAACCGTTCTAACCAGCTGAACTACGTACGCGTCCGTCTGACAGGCGGGCTTGAAGGATCTCTCATACCTGTGCAGCACCAAATGACTGTCGGAACAAAGGTATGCGTATGCCTGACTCCACTATGTATAGTCCGTCCATCAGCTCATGTCACTTTGTATTGCTGTTGGCTGGCTTGTTCCCTTCCTCCACGTTCTAATGAAAGAGAAATTGAGTGTGACCGATTTTGCAAAAAAAACTGAAAAAATGATAGAATAAGTCGAAAAATATTGAATTCGATCAAATTTAAAATTAAATTAAATTAAAATGGATGAAACACGTCGATTTTATAAAAATCACAATTTAGGAGCAAAAATAATTTTTTTGAGAACTCAATTTCTCTTTCATTAGAACGCGGAGGAAGGGAACAAGTCGGCCAGTAGCATCACAAAGTGACATGAGCTGATGGACGGCCTATACGTGTAACCGTGTAACGCACGCAGCCACTCTCAGCATAACACACTGTCTGCGCACGGGCTGTAGCATGGTCAACAGACTACTGTCACATGGACCATTCCCCCAGTTTCCGTTTTGAGAAAGTTTTGAAGGGAAAGAAGTATACATAACGCAGGGCCACGCAAAAAATATAACATGCCAAGGCATGGGCTATGGTCCATTTGCGCCCTGACGCTGTCCAAGACATGCCGACCGAAGAGCGTGACAGGAGCACATTTTTGAGACAAATGCTTGCCAGTTTTTATGCATTTAAAGTTTGTGTGCTGTTCATTTGTTCATCGCCCAGCAGTCAAAAACACAGTCTTCTGGTGGACTGGCATGGAAACTGGTGGTAATAAACCGGTATCTATTTTAAGAAACAGTGTGAATTAATCAATGGGTAGAAATGTGTTCACCAACGTTTACAAACGTGGAGTCAAGTTTCGGTAATTCAAATATGGTTAAAACTACTGTAAAATTGGCCTTGTACTATTCATGTCTTGCAAGCGTTGTGCATGCAGTGCCGTGGACCTCAGGTGAGCAACATTCCAGGGTTTTTACGAGCAGTGAAGACCAAAATTGAGATTAATATTAAATCGACTTTTATATTACCAAGCTATTTCAACAGTGACATGTCATAACGCATTTTGCAATTAACTCAGCTGATCTGCTCCAGTGCGTCAAATGCGTATCGTTGCCTGGTGAAACATCATGTGCCCTGGGTGAAACACTCTCCTTATGCTATGGAGGCTGTGTGACCATCATTGGCAGGGTGATGGATGCACAGGTAAAACATTGATGAAAACTTTTTTTATATCTGCCTGGCTAGAGGAAATTTCAGTGTGATGGCTGGATTAATTTTTACAATGTCAAAATCTGCCGCATGTGAAACGCGCTTGGCAATTTTTCTCTCACTCTCTCTCTCTCTTGCGCACTTGCATGTAGGCGTCCGACTAGATTTCTAAACAACATCGGCAGACATAACAGATGTTTTGGAGTACTTGGAAGGAACCGATTTTTCGCTGGTCGCCTGCGTGATCCCAAATCACAACCGGTTACCAACCAAAATGTAAAAAATCGCGAGATGGAAAGCTCACACGCAACCTCAATCGACCCGCACATATAATGTTACATAATGTTATATTGGTCGCACAATGACTTTATAAGAATTGGTCAAATTTTTTTCCTGAATCGCAAAGCAGGCTAGTGACGGGGCAATGACGTTGCGTTGCGCGATCACACACAAAACACGTAGTAAAGAGAATGTTTCAGACCTGCGGCAGCGTGGTTGATCTGCTAGATTATTTTCAGCTGAAAATGTTTTGTGAGAATCACAAATAGCGCAGTAGTTAAGAGTGACTGAACGTGAAAATCAGGATTGATTTTGATGAATTCTTATATAGTCATTGTGCTACCAATACACATATAATGTCAGCAAAGATCAGACGTTTTGCCGGTGGAAATCAGTGGTATCAATATTATGAAAACTACTCGTATATTCACACACGCCGCATGAGCACATTATGCATGCAACATCACACAAACAAACCCACACCTTGTGCTTTGGTAGAAACGGCACTGAATATTTAGAAACTGACAATGTTCCTTTCAGAGTCTCAACATCGAATGGCGCAGCGCATTTGAATCACAATTCCGATCACTTGGTTGGCTGCCCAGCGAGATCGACAGCCAATCACCATTTTTGTGGAATTCACCGAATCAAAGAAAACGTATATCAAAGCTTTTTGATACTGTTCAGACCTTTTTTTATAAACGACAATCAAATGGTAAATAATTGAAAATTCTGATAGCTCTATGGGCCACTATCAATCTTTGACCAAGTGACTCTTCGAATTCTGATTGTGATGGAACTACGACCAGCTAAAAATTGTTACTGAAAACATGTGCATTAAAAAACTTTCACCCAACCTTTTGACCATACTTACGATCGATGTCCCAGCACCAAATTTAGTGGCTTTTTATATTGTTGCAGCAAACGTCGTTTATGCGTCAGACATCGACACACTGCTAAATGGTCGGTCGGTAGAGATCCGCGCGTGTGCTAACGAGGTATTGTTCTGTGTTTGTGTTCAACTCTTCGTATTTTTGTTAGTTTTGCAGTCTTCAAATCGCGTATATATGTACATAGGTGTTCCCAATGCGAACATCAATGGGTGATGCGTGCCCGAAAGTGATTATCAATGGAATCTATGGCTTGGTGTGCAAATGCGCCACGCATGCGTGCAACGGCACATAGTTTGTTGAAACAAATATATTATATTGAAAAAAGTTTGTTTTGGACACTAATCCCTTTGCTGTCAACATACATAGTACCTTATAAACTTCGTGTGGACCAATAGGCTATCTCAAATACAGTGTAGTTCCTGGTCCGGCGCGGCGGTTAGTGTGCCTACCCCTTTTTTCCGTGCGGCGGTTAGTGTACCTCCCTGGGGGGAAGGGGGGAAGACCCAAATTCAGGAAAAAGTCACTTTTTGAGGTTGAAAATTTGACCGATTTTTACCCCTTTTTGAAAAAAATTCTCCATAAAAAGGTTGTTTTGGCGACTTTTGACATCATTGACCTAAAAATCACCCATTTTAGGCCTAAAAATGCCGATTTTAGGCAAAAATTGAGGCGGTTAGTGTACCTTGGTCGCGGCGGTTAGTGTACCTTAAGGGGGACCCCCCTCCCCCCAGGAACAACACTGCTCAAATACCATTTGGTCTGGTTCGAGCTAGCAAGATCAATCACAAGTTTTCTTTGATGCGCCTTCGTGCTTTATGCGAACTTCTATTCAAAGAAACACAGTATTGCACGTGTATATACTCAATACCAGCGGCAGTGCGGTTGGCGTAACCCCTGTGCGCCATGGTGACTCAGCGTTTGCAACATTCTGTGCTGTTTATGCACAGCTAAGTTTTATCAGTCAATAAAACAAACTATGGGAAATGACCACAAAGTAAACTTCACTTGCTACAACGATACACTGGGCGTACACACTTTCTTTCACGCTTTGGACTGGTCCTCTAGTTTTGCTTCTTTCACCACAGCTTTTCAACAAAAATCATCCATTGATATCAAAACAAAGGTGATTAAGTGTCCTTTCTTGAAAAATGCTTTCCTCGCGTCGTGATCGTCTGGCGGCCCTGCCTTGTCCGGAGAAAACAGTGGTCGGCGAATATAACAAGAATCCGTTCTCGAAACAGAATCATAACGGAATTGTGAGCCTGGCCTGGGCCGATAACAGGCTTTCCGACGACATTATTCTGGAAAAGGTTCGTGAAACATCACTTAGCTTGCTCATCGATATATGTATTTCGCTTTTTTAACTTGATTTTTTAAATTTCAGCTGAAACGAATCGACTTTTCCGATCCCGAAAGCCACATTCTCAGTTATCCAGTGCTCGGTGCAAATGACGTGTGAGGCTTTAAAAACAATTTACTTCAAAGTCTTCGTTTGTGACAAAATGATATTCCTTCACGCAGCACACGGACCAGTGTCGCAAACTTCGTCAAGCGATATCACAAATCAAAATTTGATGTTCAGCCACAAAATGTAACTGTTTGGCATTTTTGCAGTTTTCACAAAATTTTCGTTCCAAACGAGAGTACGCTGTTTTTGGGGAAACTGTATATTCTTCTGGCAGATTACGTGCTTCACGGGCGTGCAAACGGCACACGACGCTGTGGCACACGCCATTGCAGACCAAGGAGGTCAGTGTTCGCGTCCGAGACTGTCTTTCGTCCAATCAAAAGTGCTGAAATGAAATCTTCGAATGAATGACACATCAACCCGGTGGACATTTGTTTCTTCAACCGTTCAACTCTTCTTTTCAGATTACATCCTGTGTCCGTCTCCATTCTATTACCGTATACCCAACGACTTTGGCGAACGCGCGGGTGTCAACGTGCATCCTGTGCCGATGAGGGTTGGCCAGCCAATCAGCAATTACATACCGCCAATCGTCAACTAGACAGCACGCAAATGTTTCAGAAAACAACCAATCAACGCTTTACACCAGTGGTCGAAGATTTCGAATTAGCGCTGAAATGCCTGACCGAACAAGGCAAGTGCGTGCGTGCCGTTTTGGTCGTGAATCCGAATAATCCGCTGGGTATTTTCTTTGAAGAACAGGAAATTCTGCCGATTTTACAATTTGCGGCAAGGTTAGTGTTGCTCTTGGTACGCAGCTTTGACTTGTGTCTTAGCCAATAAGCCTGTCGTAGGGGAACGGTGCTTAGGGCGGCCTTACCTTGGTTTAACCCGGAAACTGAAATCCGGAGTGCGGAAATGTTCCGTATTTTTGCATGCAAATTATTTCCGGGTTCCGGATTCCGGATTTAACCTAAGTTCGTCCCCGACGTTCAACAGAGCACTTCTTGTTGACACTGATGAATTATCGTGCACAACGTGGTTGTTGATTGTCCGGGCCGCCTGTTTCACCAAGGGCGCCGTTAGTGCGCATATGCACCACAATAAGACGCACACAGAACATGAAGGTTCTCTGGTTTTGCGACATTCTAAAGTACATACGTACAATAGAGAACGAATATGATGTTTCAGTCACGATATATACGCGATAGTGAACGAGAGCTATTCGCTATCAGTATTCAATGGTCACTTTGACAGCGTGTTGTCATTTTGGGACAAAGTGCCGAACCCGCAGAACACCATTTGGCTCTGGGGCATGAGCAAGGTTGGGGGCAGACCTGTCCTGTTTTTCAGGTGTAAAGTTGAAAATGTTGTATATTTTGCAACATATTGAAACGCAAACCACACATCATCGAGCAAGAACGTAAAAAGGGGCAAAACCGCGGTCATAGTTTCGAGCACAACTGCCTGCCACTGCAGTGGCCACCACCGACACAAAATAGCCACCGGCGCTCCCTAAGCAGGTACATACATACATACTGTAAGTATGTACATAATGGTCCACCGCAGTTGGCTGGAAGTTGGAGGCTGTTGGCCCGCTACGTCTCTATTGGCTATTTATATTTGTCCAATGCATAACAGTATTATCTTGAACGGTAACCGGTCATAGTGTGTTTGGGACGACCAAATTTCGATCACAAATTCATCAACTTGCGGTCCATTATGTATTTTTTTTCAATACATATTCAACATTCCTCACTCAGACGTTCGCCCTGCCGGGCCTGCGTTTCGGCGTGGCGCTGACGCCAAACACACAGCTGAGCGGCGCACTCGAACGATTGGAGTTCCTGCAGTTGAACGGCATCACACAATCCATCGCGACGCAAATCCTCACTGACTTTGGTGCGTCTCCTCCCCCACGCCATGCAGCATTCGCACTTCATTATTTTTATCCATGTTCTAATCCCAGTAGCAATCCCGTTTGCCAAACATGTTTATAGGGCGTAATGAGAATTTTTTTCATTGGTGAAAAACCATTCCACTTCACTTATTGGGGGTGCGTTGAATTATGGGCGAACGAGAAAATATTATTGCAACTTCCCAAAACAACAGAAACAACCGTATAAACAATACACGAATGCAGCATATCCTGATTTTCTGATCAACACAGCCTGGATTGATCAATGCTATCTACCGATAAACATCAGTCGATTATCAGACGCATTCACATTCACCAAATCACGGCTCGATTCCATCAACATTCCGTTCGTCGGCGGACAGGCTGGATTCTTTGTCACGCTGGATTTGCGAAAAGTCAGAGACTTACTTTTATTATTATGATTGGATGCTCCAAGGGACACACTGTACATATTCCAAGAAGCTTGCTTTGCAGCATCTGGCCTCCGCCGACCCCGATGGAGAGACAGCGCTGTATGAGCGACTACGTCGAGGGGGACTGTTTTTGAATCGAAGCTACTGCGCTGAATCCGGCTGGTTGAGGCTGGTCTTCACCGGCGACAGACTGGAGCTGGCAGAAGGTTGCGGGGATACTTTCAGAACTTTGTTTTTATGAGAACTAGAGTACCAGCACGAGATCTTGAAACTTCACTGCTGGTAATGCAGCTTGTTTCGAACTTGGGTCACCAATCAGCGCTTTGAAACCAAGACCAGAAGCATCAAATGTTTCACGACCATGGTATGTGCAACAGAAAATGCGCTCGACCCGCCCAACTTTATGTCCCCAAAACAGGGTTGAAAAAAAAATTTTTTTATTAACGAGCTTTATTTTTAAAAAAAAAATTTTTTTTTTGACGAAAATTTTTTTTATTAGAAAAAGTGTTGCAAACGACGTTTCAGGATAAATGAAATCGATGCAACATATTTTTCAAAAATTGAAAAATTTTCGCCTGAGGCCGAACTTGTGTGGTGACACCCGGTAGTATTGTGCAGATTCCATGGTCTCCTACCAGTCTGAGGTTGAAGTTGACTAACGATGTTACTCTAATGTAGTGTAGCATGCCGTACAACGTATTTTAATGCATCTAATGCCGTATATCTGATATACGACCATCAAAATATCGATTACAGCCCAAATCTTGCGTGTCAGATCGACTTTGCGCGCCCGGTTTTGCACCAGAGCTATGTATATACATGTGTTTTAGGATGCAGTGGTACATTATCGGTGCCACATCACTATAAAAGACCATCCCCGCGCATCCCTGTACGGATTTGGGGACAATACAGGGCGCCGCAGGCGCGATTTTGAAAAAATTGTCCCGTCCACAGAAAAAAAGTGCCAATTTTTTGCCTCGAAAAAGGCCATTTTTGGACATTTCAGCCCATTTTGGGCAACCTTTTTTTATTAAAAAAAAGCAAAATCTGAGTTTCAAAAAAAAAAAAAATTTTTTTTAAAAAAAATTTTTTTTTAATTAACCACTTTTTTTTTTTGAAACAACCCTGCCCCAAAAACTTAGCGCTTCATTCTTCAGGCTTGAACCGATTGGAGCAACTTTTGGCACGAAGATGAGTTTACTATCTCAGAGTTATTGCCATCGACGGACTTTAGAGCGAACTAAGGTTGAATCCGGAAATAATTTGCATACAAAAATACAAAACATTTCCGGACTCCGGAAATATTTTCGGAAAACGCAGAAATTTACATGCAAAAATAATGCGTTTTCGGGAAATATTTCCGGATTCAACCTAAGTCCGCCCTAAGACACATGATGTGAATTCCAAACAAACACGGCGGATGTACCTATGTATTTTGAGAACAATATCATTATGCTTTGATAATTGAAATTCTTGGAGCGATATCAAACTTCATGATTTCACAGCATTTCAAGTGCTTCTTCCTACTTTATTATGGTCTTCAATTAATGGAATTATGTATATCTTCGGGTGTTGGTGACGTGAGTTTGTACAGTTCATTGCTGGTAAAATAAAATTCTGTTGAATACACAACAAGATGTATAACGGGCACGTCGAACAGTTGCACATTATTATTTATCCAGGTTATGAATCATATGAAACAAACAGATTTCCTGTTGAGCTGCTGCGAAAAAAGTATCATTTTTTTGTATTGACAGTTCGTGCATAACGTGTAAGAAACCAGTAAACACTCACAGTGACTAAATATGAATAAGTACCACCAGATTAACAAAAAAGTCGTCGCAAGCATGGAAAATATAGAAAAAAGAAATATCTGAAAGGTACTTATGTTATGGATAATTAAAAGACCGTTAGTTTCCTGATATTTGAAGGAAACCCAAGACCCAGATTGCAGGAATAAAGAAAATAGGAAACTGCTCGCAAAACCGCGCAAATTTGATTGCAATCAAACTCGCTTAGACTTTGTGTTCTGTAGCTACAATGCAGAGTGGTGGTAACAGACCGATACACACACGCACAATCATGAAACATTACAAACCATAACGCCAGGATTAGTACAAAAATTATTATCCATAAAAATCACAACAAATTCATATTTTGTACACATACTGTATGTAATCAATGCATGACTACGGACACAATTAGAGCTCGGTATCAAGTAATAAACATTGATTCAACGTCTGTTGTGGGTAACAATGTGCAGCTTTGGTAACCCTCAACATGGGTAGTTAACCTGTTATTCATTACTACTAGTTGTTGCACATTTGACCAATCCCGCTTTCTTTGCCTCGCTTTCGTAAATAAGCAGCCGCCACATTTTCACCACAAACACCTCTGCTTCATCGTCCAGTACCTGCATGGAAAATCAGGATAATAACATTTCGTTGTCTGGAAATTTTGTTTTTTCTTCAAATGAACGCTCACAAAGTCGGTCCAGGGCAGTGTCTCTGCCGCCAGCCGCCAAGTAGCAGTCTGCTAGCTTTTAGGCCCGATACTCGACCACAAGCCAAAACGTGACCAACAATTGTTCTGCATGTAAACGTATATAAATTCGACCAGCGCTACGAGGCCGAACTGTCAAACTATCACTGAATAATAACTTACAGATAGACCCCAAGTTCAAATCAAACCAACAGGGTTAGAGGTTGGGGAGAGGAGGCACCCGACACCCGACATCTGAGAAAAAGACCGACGGTTCTAAACTGACCTGACACCCGAAAATCTAGTTTGTGACGCAAACACAGACAAAATTTTGCTCATTTGCATCATCAATGCAGTTTTTGGCTCAATTTACTGAATTAAAGTTTTTTCACATGAGATAAACACCAAAATGTCGCATTTTGCGCCTTCGGAAACATTTGGTTCGAAGAAAATTTTCTCTCAAAATACTCCTCTCAGCAAAACTGAGGCTTTGAATCGTTAAGTGTCGGGTCCGGGTGTCGGGTCCCAAAAAATTCGACATCTGAAGGCACCCGACAGCCGCCATCCTCCTAACCGCACAAAATCATACCACCAACCGACCATTCTGATATTGTTCAATATTTCCTCGGGCGTGGTGCGTCCCACGATTTTCTCGGCCACAAAATTCACCAGATCTTCCGAGCTCTCGTCGTCACCAATATAATCGTGG
Organism: Rhynchonema sp. JSB1_4; assembly: GCA_030248065.1. NCBI lineage: Eukaryota > Metazoa > Nematoda > Chromadorea > Monhysterida > Xyalidae > Rhynchonema > Rhynchonema sp. JSB1_4. Next base: position 17,412 of record JASAMV010001038.1, read on the forward strand.
ATTTTCTTGCTGATCCATGGCTTCACGCGTCGATCAACCAGCGACTGCAAAACGTGCCGAAAACCTTGTTCGTTTGTATGACTGATTATTTTTTGACATTTTCAGACAGTCGTCATTAAAAATAAAAAGCCGGAATTTCAGTGTAAAAAAATATAACCGCGGTGATTTCCGGTCGTTGAACATATTTGGAGCGCAAAAGCGTTCGTCCAAAAAAAAAACAATAGGCACAAACCATTCAACTGCGAATCACAAGAAGCATAATTCAAGAATTGACCATATCTTTTAGCTTATAATAGTAACGTCGTCAAATCAAATCACTCACATGTATTATTTTCGCGCTCATTTGGGGCTCATGTATCAGTCCTTGTTCGGCGACTTTATTCGACGACGTGATTTGACGACAAAACTATTAGCCTACTATTTTTCAAAAAAGAATAATGATAAAACATGAGCGAACCTGATCAACTTGTGTCCAATCGATATCGTACTCAAACAATTGTTCTTTGGCCGTAGGAATCGACTCGATCAGTGCTTTGACGCGCTGTTTCTTGTCCTGTTCGCTCATTGGTGCGTTCTGAAAGCTGACTGATGTTTCAATCGGTCACAATTTACGTTAGAAAACGGCAGAAGTTTCTGATTTCTTATGCCTATGAGGCTTGACAAACAGGAAAGACAGCATAATACATTCAGAAGTTTCTCCCCCCAAAGAGGCCGCGGCCCACCTGTATCATTTGTCGGCGCTTTGCCTCCTGCTCCGGGTCTTGGTCAATATCTTCGCCGAAAATACCCGCCAGTCGACCGCTGTAAAAACAAGTTTGGGCATGAAAAACAGCGTAATTGGACTCGATATACAACTATAGCTTGTGCGAAAAATTACCCGGCCAGTCATAGTAGCCAAAGCGATGCTACTATGCACAGCAGGCAGGTCTTGAGACTACTCTAATATTATAAATATTGCTCACATTTATAAAAAAAAAACAGAATAAAACACTGCTATACACTCCTCTTACCTGAGCGACTGTCTATGAGGTAGCGTTGTGGCAGGCACGCCCAGTGCAGGTTGTTGTTGCGCGACCATTGTCGTTGGTGTCGTTTCTGCCTCCATGGGTGTTAATCTGGACTCACTTGGAGTTGATGTTTCATTAGGATGGCCCGTCTCACCGTTAGCTGCTGTGGATGTGGAGGGTTGGGGCTGCAAAAGAATCTGTAAAATGATGAAATTTACAACCGGAAAGATGACGCAGGCATTAGTTTAAGAGGTCGGGGGGCGGGGGGTACCCGACGCCCGACATCTAGTTTCTGAACCAGCACCAGAAAAATGTTGCTCACTTGCATCATTAATGCAACTTCTTGGCTCAATTTACTTAATTCAACTTTTTTCAAACGAAATAAACACCAAAATGTCATATTCTGCGCCTTCGGAAACATGTGGTCTGAAGAAAACTTTTTCTTAAAATTTTTCTCTCAGTAAAAATTGGTGTTTTGAACCGTAAATGTCGGGTGTCGGCTGTTGGGTCCCAAAAAACCGACACCCATCTGGAGGTACCCGACACCTACACTTTTTTTGGCACCCGGCCGCCGCCATCCCTCTAACCCTAGCGGGCACTGAAGAAGCGCATGAAATACAAGCCACATTGTCACGCAAGAAAAATATGTTAGGTGCCTTTCCCAATCCAAAATCAGCTGATTTGATTGATTGACTGATGTTGTAGTTTGCCCGTTTTACACAACGTCAGCCGTCCCCATGTGCCCCCCTACCTCATCAGTCCTCTCAGGTTCGTCATCGCCCGAGCCGGAGCCCGACGATTCAGCATCTGACTCTGACGACTCCACGGGTTCACCGGCCACCGGTTGGCCCAACCTCCTCAGTGGCGGGCTGTCGCTGTCGGCGCGCATCTTTCTGCAAGGCAACCGCCGTAGGCATGCATGCACAGACTTGGTGTGGCAACAAACTTGGATTATTTGTGCCGCGCTACAAGTACAACAACCTGCGCATGAAAATGTTTCAGAGCGGCTGCATAAAAACACAAGATCCATAGTGAAACAATGACAGAGCGCATTTGGGGTGAACAGTCCAACAAATCCACCCATAAAGTAACGGATGTGAAAAATATAGCAGAATGTTCTTGTTTGTGAAATATCTGACATTCTTGAGACAGGGATGCAAACAGATGATATTCACAGGCAACCAATATTTCCAGTGTGCAGCTAGTGTTTTGGCCAGACAGACACAACAACTTGATTGAATTGTCGGGCCACCAGTCTTATAATCCAAAATTAGTCCCGAATTAAATGTCGCACCTGAGCAGTTTCTGTTCCTGCTCCTTGATTCGTCTGAGTGCCTCCCGTTCGCATGTTTCCTCATTGAATCCCTCCTGCAGGATGGACGAACGCATCGCCGCCAGCTCTTCTTTCTCCAGATGCCTGAATTACAAAAAACGTAATTAATTTATCTGGCACGATTCGGTTTTTGTTTAGAATCGTAAAACTACGCGACGTTGGTCGCGAACATTCGCGATCGAAGGATGCGTGATAAAGTATGACAAAAGATTAATTGTGAACAGAAGAAGTTAGAAAAATTACATATTTTAATATTTTTGGAGATCTATTCTCGAGACCGTCGGCGTGACATTTGTGCCCCCAGCTAAAAAAAATAAGAAAACAAAAAAATCGCAAATCACACACCGATCTCGAAGATCGGCCTCCCGTTCGCGCTCGAAGTCGCGACGTCGTTGGAACAGGGCACTTTTTCTGCAACATCGATTTTTTACACAAGGGCACAAAATGCCAAAAAAACATTTTTTTTGCGCAAGAAAACCAACTTGTAATATTTCGGGTCATCTCTGTCATCGTCGTAGTCTTCGAGGAATTCTTTCAGTTTCCTCGCTTCGCGTTGCTGAAATTTGGACTAGAACTAGAAAAGTTGCAACAAAAAAAAAACGAGAAGAATCTGAAGCGTAAAATAAACAAAACCGCCGAACCATCGTTTTTCGCTGCACCCGTTGTTCGTCCAGCCAGCGTTCATAGTCCTTCTGCTGCTTTCTCTCGCGTCGCTCCCATTTCTCGAGACGCTGCAATTGCGTTTTTGTGAGTCAAAAAAACAAAAATTTGAACTCATCGAATAATTTGAACTGTACAATAAAATGATCAAAAAATGGTCTTTCTTGAGTTGAATTCTAACCGCGTTGTACAATCGATCGCGCTCTTTGCGTTTTCGGTCGATTTCGCGCCGCTCGCGTCGCACTTCGGAGTCCTCCGAGTCACGACTTCTAAAAAAAGTATGACTCATGAGTTTTGTCCATTTCATGAATCAGCAACGCCGAATAAAAAAATTTACAGATCACGAAACAACCAGCAATGTTATTGAGAAGAATCGCTTAACGAGATCATCACCACCGTCACTGACGGATTTCACTACGAATTTCACTAACTGGCACAAAACGGCAAAAACGAAAATGAACCGACCCTCTCGATTCCGGACTGCTATCGGCGCGTTGTCGTCGATCTTTGGCCCGGCTGCGTCGGGTATCTGCACCGGCCACACCACGACGTCTGAAACAAAAATTGGGAAAATTGTCCTTTGGTACATACATACACGGCACAGCGTATCCAGTTTCAAACACAACACAGAGTCGAGCATGAATATCATGCTTTGCATCCGCGAAAACTTGGAACTGAATTTCGGCCATAACTGATGTCAATAGTTCGGATCAAGACAACCAGCACAAAAATGTTTTAAGAACGAAACAAATAAAGGGCAGGTTTAGAGTCGTTGATGCAATTCGCTGCTACATTTGGAATAATTTTTAAAAAAAGTCTAACTAACTATACTCTGGCAATTCTTTTGGGAGAAACTTTTCAAACGCGTTGCCTGATCCGTAAAGCGCATGATGCGTGCACTGGCTATAGCGGTCACGTGACTTCTGCAGCCAGTGCACGCATAACGAGCTTTACGGATCAGGCAACGCGGATGAAAAGTTTCTCCCAAAAGAATTGCCAGAGTATAATTATCCCACAAACAAATTTCGCGTCGTGCGTGGCCCAAAACGAGGCATTACACATTTCCACAGGTGCTCGTGTTTGTTGCACATGTCTCGCTGGACAACACACGTACAAATACAATAAAACAGCAAGGACGATATCAAACTTGGTGATCGGATGTGACTTGCCTTGGTGGCGTGTGATTCTTGCATTAAGGATAGAAAGAAATTTACTGGAGCCATTAATTTCGTTCAGATTACTAAATCTTCATTTTAGGTCGTGGAACATCGCTTACGCTGGACGAAATTAGTGGCATCACTAAATTTCTTAATAACAACCCCTAATTGAAAGAAGTCACGTGACCAAGGCGATGACATCCGGTCACCAAGTTTGATAACGCTCCTGGCGGGTAATGTACAACATCACCATCAACTTGACAGACCGTGTCCGTGACTACGGATCGGTATCGGGGGTATGCCGATACCCGATTGTTCATGAAAAAAGCCGATACCCGATACTTCAAAAATAACCCGATACCCGATAACGCCAAAATACGCACAAAAACTCCGTTTTTATAGCAAAAAATGAGGTTTTCGCGCTTGTTTTTTTTCGAGATAACCACTGAGTACGCACGCAAACGAATTTTTCTGTAAAAATCTAGGTCAGTTGTTGTGTCATGCAACGTGAAAACAGCTCCCACATACATTTTAAAACAATTTTAGTTCGTAAAACAATGAACATCTGGAGAGCTGTTTTTCAGAAAGGGGTTTCAATGGCGAAAAGTGTAACACCCGATACATGGAAAAACATGCCGATACCCGATACTTCTTGGGTGCCGATACCCGATACCTTCCGATCCCTATCCGTGACACACCAAAACAAGCCAACCGCAATCACCTGGAATCCATTGACGCGTTGTCCTCGGGTGTGCGTGTCCGACGACTGGCCACAGTCGACCTCGAACTCGACCGACTCGACCGTCGGGACGACCGGGATCGAATCCGTCCGCCACCACCAGCCACATTGTTGTCGATCACCGACGGACTGCGACTGCGGCCACGACGTGGCGATGGGGTGCTGCAAAATGCGCATTGTCAACTATATGTGAATCTGTGTGCACTGATAGCATGGAGCAAATGTGATTTGAGAAGGTTGTCCTTTGCAAGCAGATCAAACGTTAATAAATGTCAGCTATAACAGACTGATTTTTTTACTGTTCCAACTGTCAATTCCCCTGTAATCAATAAACTAAGAACCCGGTGTTACCAGGACTGTTTGCTTTGGAACAAGAGAATCGGTCCACGCAAGGTGGCATGACTGGGTTGCCCAGAGCAAGAAACTTCCGGCAGAAATAGACGGGGGCATGCAAACTTGCGTGTCGTCAATCAGACTTTGAGAAAGAGAGAACGACACCGGTACAATGAACCCTCGTTTCCAGAAGTCATCGGTCACTTTAACTTAATCAAGTCCAAAATGTCGACCGCAAGCGGTGGTGTACTTTTCATAATTTGCCGTGCGTTTGTCTACGTGCTGTCCCTCATTACCGTTCCTATTTACATTCTGTTCGAGTGGCTGATGATCAAATACCGCAACACCGACACGTTCAACACGTCCTTTTATCAAATCCTACGATTTGTCGGCGTAGCTGACATTGTGACCGCAATCAGCACCCTGTGCACGCTATACGTACTTGCCGATTTCTCGTATGTCATTCCTCGATGGATCTACCTTGACTATGACTACATATTCACGCCGATTCTCGTCAACGTTGTGCACTGGGGCAACAGTGCATGTTTTTGGCTGGTGGTCGTGCTGTCACTGAACCGATGCACTGCCGTCGCACGACCGCTCATGCATAAGCAGGTGGAGTTGCGGAAATCACTGTGTGTTCACCAGTTTGAAGCCACAAGTTCCGGCAATACGCAATCCGTCCATTTCAGTTCTGGCAGGTCAACTGGCCCAAATTCGTTTACTTTTGCATCTGTGTACCAGCAGTCCTGTGGCTACCAATACTTGGAGCCGAGATAAGGTCAGTTTCAAATATTCAATGACGTAAGCGGCAATAATTTCATCGTCGTTCGTTCTATGGTTATTCAATTCCGAACCGATCGCCTCCAAACGACCCTGACTTCAACCCCTATCCACCGAACATCACGACACATCACTTTCACAAGAAGACGCAGATGTTGCCAATCACTGTCGCAGGCGGGCCGAACGTTCTCATTCCCGGACTTGTGACGACGGGACTGTACATTGCAATTCTGAGGACAACGGTGAGAACTTGCACACTCAAGGTGGAGTTATACTTGTCCTCATGTGGACAAATGGGTTTGAGGACATTTGTCTACACAAGAGGACATTTGGACAGTGTGGGTCGTGTAGACAACCCATACTGTCCAAAAGTGTCCGTTTTGTCCACAAGCGAACCCACATCAAAAATAAAGAAAGAGAAAAAGCATGATTTTTCTGCAATGACGCCGCGGTTGAAAATAAATAAACAAGTTTCTGCAATACAAAATCAATGCAATGAGTCTAAAATTAAAACCACAATAAAAGCTAGTAAACTGAAAATGAGATATTTCGGGGCCTGACCCCCCTGCAAGAAACGTCACTACTCATCGACTCTTATCAGTGTTGAGCATATCATGCTTCTCTCAGATCCTGATAGAGTTGATGTGTTGTGCTAATTCTTGCCATGCTAATTGTTCCATGGATATGATATTCTGATGAACACGATTATGTCCAACGAAAAGGTCGGTTTTCTATTTTTTTAACTTGCAACCAACACACCACAGGGTTAGGATTATATTATCAGTCTGCCACAGTGTAGTTCCTGGGGGCCCCCGGGTACGCCTATTCCCCTTCATGATACGCCTGCCCCCTGTTCCCCCTCCGGATACCTCTGCTCCCACAATTTTGCTTAAAATAGGCCAGTTTAGGCCTAAAATAGGCATTTTTAGGCATAAAATGAGTGATTTTTCGGTCAATGTTGTCAAAAATCGCCAAAATACCCTTTTTATTTAGATTTTTTCCAAGAAAGGGGCAGAAGTCCGGCCCGGTCCGGCCCGACTTGGAAAAAAGTCGGCCCGGCCCGGCCCAGCTTTTTTCGGCCCGACTTTTTCTGGTGATATTTTGAAGATAATTTTTAGGTGCAAAAATTACAGTTTTTTGTTTTAAAATACCTTAAAATCATGGAAGTCGGTCCTGAACCTAATCTGCTGAATCGCTAGAAATTTTTCCAAATTTAACGTAAAAAGCCATGATTTTTTTATTGAAATTCGATGATGTTGGGCCTTTTCGGACCGAACATAATGGCCCGAATCTTAGGGTCGATGTTAGGCTTAGGTTTGGGTGATCTGACTTCAGTTCATCGGGCCCCACTTGTAATAAATTAGTTTTTTCATGCCATTTCACTTGCAGAAGAAACTGCTTGCTGGGTCCCGATCCCGACTCAAGCCCACAGTGTTGTGGGCGGTGCGCTTTCATTTTGCGACTTCCATTTTTGCGACTTGTGCATGAATCAAGACTTGTTTTGGGCTCAGGAACTTCCAACAAGTTGATATAAACGTACAAAGTTGTGTGAAAAGTCAGCAATCGCCATCTTCCGAAGTTGTCCACAAGCCAAAAGTTCAAATTTTTGAACTCCGGTCATGAGGACACTTTTGGACAGCTCGTGTGGACAAATGTCCGCATGAGATTGTCCTCATAGTGAGTTATACTTGTCCTCATCCAAGTATAACTCATCAAGAGGACGGTTTGTCCAAAACTGTCTACAAGCGTGTCCACAAGACCCAGTGTGGACAAGTATAACTCCACCTTTACGAAACAATAGTCAAAGATGCCGCAAACCAACAAATATTCAGATCAAGCATCCTGCGGCTACAACTGACGTGCAATGGCGATTCACGCTTCTTGGGTTCATACTTGGACTCCCGCTGATGCTTGCCTCGCTCTGGTTTATTATCTGGCTGTCTGTCTACCCACTGATTGACCGTGTTTATCTAAAACTGGCATACGGTATCTTGTCCGTCATATTCACGTGTCAGAATCCCTACATCGTTACTGCACTCTCGGCGCCGGTGCGAAAGAAATGGCGACAATTCTTTGATATTGCGCCAAGCAATGCCGTGTCAGTGGGACTGTCGGGCTCGGCGAATATACAGCATCATGAGCTCTGAAAGGCGCACAGCCCAAGAACATGGTAAAAAAAGACAAGGCTGTCACGAAATCCCTGAGTGAACAAACAAAGGCCCAGAACTGTGATCTATGTATATCTCAGTAGCTTTGCCTGTTGTTGAGCCGACTGCGCACGGCATATTGCGTGATTGGTCTCAAATTATGAACGTTAATAAAACCTCGGTTTTCCTGTTTAACCAAGACTGAAGCCAAACAATACATCAACGTCAAAAAAGACTTCTTAGCAACACAAATTAACTAGTGTTGTGAAACAAAACAGGACAAAACCCGCGTTACCAACATGTCAGCGATACCGATAGCTAACTTTGCAATCGACTGCCTGATAACAGTTCCTCGTACTCTTTGAAACAACGATGTGCATCAATATAACGCAAGTCCAGGTGTCTCTGTGGGTGGGAAAGTCAAAATCAAATCGCATCATGGGATGTAACTACCTAGTCACATCAGATCACATTAATGTGATCCTACCTAGTCACATCAGATCACATTAATGTGATCCTACCTAGTCACATCATATCAATGTGGTGACCACCTAGTCACATCCGATCACATTGACGTGATGTGACTACAGAGTCAGATCCGATCCGATCACCAAGTTTGACATCGACTTATGTAAAACAGTACAACACCAGCACGTTGCACAATTATGTCTCTCAAAACCACTAATTGTAGTTCTGGGCGAAATACTGGAGCAAGTTTGTGGCAATTAGCTTTGTCGCACCGGGAATTATGTGGACACCGATCTTAGGAATCGAATACAGGTGGGAAACATTGGGCTACACGTACATTTACATATGTATCAACATCGCATTGTTAATCGTACCTTGAATGATTATACTTACCGTGCAAGTTTACAACCTGGGCTCAAAAGCAGAAAAATGACTGATAATGTTGTTTAAAGCGGGCAAAATACTCCTTTAAGTCATGTTCGTTCACTTTTTAACACAGCGTTATATGAACTTACCACAGTTCAGTAAAACAACCTTTTTTTAGCTTCTCGCTACCAGGACGAATGCTCAACGAAACGGGGACCGTTCCATACCCAGCTAATCGCACATACGTTTCTCACCACATCCATAAACACACACAAATGGTCGTTGCAACGCTTGCAGGAGGGTTGTTGGCACTTATTCCTGACATGATTATATCGGCCATCTACTGTGCCATATTATGGCGGACGGTTAGTTGTCACAAATGTATCTCTCATTCGAGTGGGCAAAAAGATTGCTTTTAACGTTTATTTCAGATTAAACAGCCCAGTTCAGCTTCTGGAGTGCAATGGCGATTCACGCTTCTTGGCTTTATACTTAGTATGCCGCTGATTATCGGCGCAATCGTGTTTATTGTCTACGTCGCTGTTTATCCAAGAATTAGCCGCCTTTCGCTGAAGCTCATTTATAGTGTGATAGCCACAATTTTTACTTGTCAAAATCCATACATAGTGACGTTACTGTCTGCTTCTGTCCGCAACAAATGGCTGTTGTTTTTCGGTGTCAAGCCTAATCAGGTGGGAACACTCACCGCTACGGGCACGCAAAAGCGATGAATGGCGTCTCCATAGTGACATCTTTACGTTTATATGTACTGTAGCTCACTCGGTTAGTGTCGCACTTCAAGATCTTACAGTAACCCAACTGACATTTGTTTGTTCGTGAAACTTGTCGTGATTGCACACGGTTTACTGCTTAGCAACTACAGTGCTGACTGTGCGTTAAAGCCGTCTTATCATGTGGAGTTCATTTGAAAACAACAGTTCGGAGATAACATATCTACAAGAGTCAAACAGTTGCGTTTTGTTCTCAAGCAGTAACTGACACGCCACAGTGCGTGACGCTCAGAACAAGCTGATACACACAACTACTGTCAAACAATACGCAGGCAAACTCAAAGATACACTGTCCGGACAAAACTGACAATCACGTGCAGTAGGTATAACGAATTTCAAAATGCTAGAATTGGTCAGCAAATCAATTGTTTACGCATCGACAATTCTCACCGTTCCAATCTATGTTTTATTCTTAACCATAACCATTCGGTATCACAAAACGGCGCCGTTCAACAGCACTTTCTACAAAATTTTGCGGATCGCCGGTATCTTGGACATCATCACACTGATCAACACGTTACTTACACTTCACGTTCTTGCTGATTTTTGGTATATTTTTCCACGATGGATGTACATTGAGTACGACTATATTTTTGCACCTGCTCTGTTCTACATCATACACTGGATAAACCACTCCAGTTATTAGCTAGTTATTGTCTTGTCCATTAACAGGTACACGGCTGTTGCCAAACCAGTGATCCACAAGCAGGTGAGCGACTGGAAACGAAGTCTTGAAAAAAAAACTAATTGAAAAGAAAGGGTTTATATTTGCAGTTTTGGATCAAGCACTGGGCCAAATTCGTTACATTCTGCATCATTCTACCCGGTGTTGCGTGGTCGCCAATTTTTGGAGTTGGGCTCAGGTTGGGAATGTACTTGACCAGGAGCTTGAGCACACATTAGCCAAACTCCCTTTCCAGCTACGCGCTGCCGGGACGAGTACTCAACGAAACCAACTCGATACTACATCTAGTGAATCACACATCAAGCGCCCTGTCGTTTCACAGGCAGTCCGAATTGATTGTCGTGACATTGGCAGGAGGCATCTTGTCTCTCATTCCTGGCATCATCATTCTCGCAATTTATTGTGCAATATTATGGAAGACGGTGAGCGATACCGTACGTTAACGTGCGATACGAACTTTGGCAAAGCCGGTCCCTAATTTTAGATCACACACCCAAGCTCGGCTTCTGGAGTGCAATGGCGGTTCACGCTTCTTGGATTTATATTGGGTCTACCCCTAATTATCGCGGCAATTACTTTCCTTATTTATGTGGTCGCTTATCCGCTAATCGGCCTACCAGTGCTAAAAGTTATGTACACAACGTTAGCTACCATATTCGCGTGTCAGAACCCATATATAGCCACTTTGTTATCCGCGACTGTTCGTGAGAAGTGGTTTCTGTTCTTCGGTGTCAAATCGAACCAAGTGAGCACTCTGTTTGGGAAAAACAATCAATAAATAGGATTTGCCTTGGGGTCCTATTGTGGCGCAAGGTGAAGACTGCACGGAGATAGAGAACAGTCAGGTGACTTCGTCAGTTTCGCACTGACAGTGATATCACGCACATGAGCTCATGCTCGTCTCACGCCAACTGACGATCACTCTTTGAAATTTGTTTTGAGCTTTGTTGGTCGTAAAGAATAAAAGCACCCAGTCGACTGCCCTTTCACAACTCTATGCAACGCAGCAAACACGTCATACGCAACGAGAACAATAACAAGCCGTGTTTTGCGAAGATGGTTATGCTGAACTCACGCGATGAATGAAAACAGCACATTGTGAAGCCACGCAATCGGCAAGATGATGAAGCTACACAACCGAGAAAAGAACGCAATATTGCGTGTGACATAAAAATGGTAATGTGACAAAAATAGTTTGTCGAGTACATGGCTGCTTCACCAGGTACGGCATTCACGTGCGAACGCTTTGAACAAAAAAATCCAAACCACAACCATGTTCAATCTGATCTTTCGAATTGCCAACTATATTATGGCCATTGTGTCAACTCCTGCTTACATACTATTTGTGATCCTAATGTTCCGTTATCGCAACAGTGAAACATTCAAAAGTCCATTCTATAAATTATTGCGTTTTCTCGGCATATCGGACATTATTCAAATAATCGTCAATTTCACGATGCTGTATATGCTGATCGACTTTTGGAATCTGTTCCCCAGATGGCTGTATATTGATTATGACTATATCTTTGCCCCTGGCCTGTTTTACCTGATTGGTGTGTCAGGAACGACGTGCTTGTGGAGTGTTGTCGTTATATCGTACAATCGATTCACCGCTGTCGTAAAGCCACTTAGCCACAAACAGGTATAAGTTTTACGGATTGCGACGACTCACATACATATGTTATACGTATGTGCTTTTTAGTTCTGGCAAGATAACTGGTACAAACTGGTGTTTCTCTGCTACGCCATACCACCATTCCTATGGATTCCTTCGCTTCAACTGGAGATAACCTACGCCATACCTGGACGCAAAGCACCTTACGCGAGCAACGACAGTTCGTTCCGGCCATATCCCGAAAATATCACAACGGCGGTCACTCACTACCACAAGCAGTCACAAATGCTGATTGCATTCGGTTTAGTTGGGCTGAACGCGCTGATACCTGCGCTGATCATTACGATTCTGTACTGCGCAATATTGTACCGAACGGTGAGACAGTGTTTGTCGTTTTAAGCGCGAGCGAGAGAAACCAAATTAGTTCCGTACTTATTCATTTCAGATAAAGACACCGAGTTCCGCAACTGGTGTGCAATGGCGATTCACAATGATTGGATTTCAACTTGGCTTGCCCTCAATGTTGATAGCCATAACGTTTTTCCTAAATGTGATACTGTACCCTCGATTATCTGCTTACACTGCGCCACTCTTCAGTTTCTTCACGATGCTTTTCACGTGTCAAAACCCGTTCGTTGTCACATTTCTGTCTGCACCTGTTCGACAAAAGTGGCGCTTGTTCTTCGGTTTGAAGACAAGCGGTGTGGCGCCGACTCAGCACGCAAGCAAAGCTACCACTAGGCGTTAATGTGATGTGATGTCATCTATACCAACGTACGCCATTGTTTGTTACATAACAAAAATCGTGTTTTTGACGTGGATTACACCCTAGTTTTTGCTCAGTCCCCGTTTGAGTTGTTCTGATCACTACTTTGCAATAAAATACAATGCGAATGATAATAACTGCGCTTTTCTTAACATGGAAACAGCGGCACGCGATGCAAAGAAGTTAGAAACAAACAAAGCAACCATAATGAAGCTCACTACTTTCAAGTTTGCGTGCAAACAGTGCGAAAAGTTCTTTTTGTTGTGAGCGACAGTATACTCAAGAGACTGTCACACTCAACAACATGAAGATTTTTGATCTTATTTTTCGGGTCGTCAATTACACCGTCGTAATAATATCATTTCCGGCCTATGTGCTGTTCGTGATCCTCATGTACCGTTACAAGAACACCGAAACATTCAGAAGTCCATTCTATAAGCTGCTTCGCTTCTTTGGCATTTTCGATATCATTCAAATCGTCGTTAACTTTTTGATGGGTTATCTTCTGCTTGATTTCTGGTACTTATTTCCGCGTTGGATTTACATTGATTGGGACTACGTTATCACTCCAATTCTCTACTATCTCGTCGGAGCATCTGGCACGACTTGTATGTGGGGCGTTGTGGTCATAGCTTTGAATCGCTACACCGCGGTTGCGAAACCACTCAGTCACCAACAGGCAAGAAAGAACGATTTTCACTCAAGATTAACTTTGTAACAGGTGAAGTAATCTATTTCATTCAGTTCTGGCAAAAACACTGGTCTAAGTTTGTCATCGCCTGCTACACTGTGCCGATGATCCTGTGGACGCCAGCATTTCTGGTTGAACTATCGTACACCATACCCGGGCGACAAGAACCGTATTCCACAAATAATAGTGTGTACCGACCATACCCGCAGAACGTCACAATGTTCCACTACCACAAAGAGTCGCAAATGATGATTGCCTTTATGCTCATTTCTCTCAACGCTTCGGTTCCTGGATTAAGCATCATGGTCGTATATTGCTTAATCTTGTGGCGAACGGTAGGTTTAGTTTTGTTACGTTAAATTTTGAACTTCCTGCAGACAAATCTTGATGCTGAAACTGGAACAGTTGCAGGTGAAACAGCCAAGTTCCGCGATCGGCGTTCAGTGGCGTTTCACCATGATCGGATTTCTTCTGGGTCTACCAATCATGTTGGGTGCAACCCTGTTCCTTCTTAGCGTTATCTTATATCCGCGACTGAACCCCTACATTCCGTCATTATTCCGTTTTTTCACCATTATATTTACGTGCCAGAACCCGTTTGTGATAACATTCATGTCGGCATCAGTTCGTAACAAGTGGCGATTATTTTTTGGCTTCAAAGTGAACAGCGTTGTGCCGAAAACGATGGCCACCATGTGAACGACGAGCACGTCAAACGCTGTACCAGCGTACATCTTGACGTTAGGTGCTGATATGTCCATAGGAGTTGAAAGCGATTTTGGTGATAGCGATGGATGGTTGTTTTTAGTGACAACGTAGGCCACCCCACTTTGCGAATTGTTTCACAGAGCACATAGCAATTTTACATCATTGTTTTTCTGCTGAGCAAGCTTGACTTTGTGAAGGGATGCGAGAGCATTGTGTGACTGTTGTATTTAGCAAATTGTTGAAAAAATTAATTTGGAGTCCTGTCTACGCCTAGGTTTCGCGGGGTATTCGAGACCATCGGCGTGACGTTGTGCCCCCCGCTCGTCAGCCGAATAGCACAATCGCCATGTGAAACTCACTTAGTAAAAATGATAAATTTTAAAAGAAAAAATTGTCTTTTCAGAGAAAACAAAGGATATTTAAGAAATTAATAAATTGTAAATTGTATTACTGTTGCAATGTCGATAAGTAATATGAGTAAAACGTAATGCTGTTTATGACAAAACTGGGTGTTTTCTAAAAAACGGGGAGTCACAATTACCCAGTTTAGATAGCTGTGGTGAGTTTTTTAATTATGTGTTTATGAATAAGTTTTTTGTTAAGTAGGTTGTATTTCCATAATTGTTTTCTATATCTGGTTAGATAGTGTAGTATGATGTCAATGATTGCTGGTTTTTTGAATCCTCTTTCCATAAGTTTCCTACACATGTGTGTAACAGCTTCTAGCCATTGTTCTTTAGTAGCGAGTAATCTGTTGAATCTGATGCACTGTCCAGTGATCATACCTTTGAGTAGTCTGGAATGTACGCATGAATCTGCATCAAAGTATTTGCTTATCCAAAATTTGAAGTGATTTGTTTTGTCATATAAGTGTATTTTTTGCGTTTTTGTTTCAATTGTTAGATCTAAGTAGTTATAGCGTTGTTTGATGCTTCTTTGCAACGGCCCCCCCCGTGAACTATGAGGATGATTTGAAGAAAACATTGCTTTGTAAGGCTGCCTTCACAATGCATGCGCGTTAGCGATTTTGTGAGTTACGAAATGCGAGCCAGAATTTCAGCTCGCATTTGTGTTCACAGTACACGCACAACCTTCGCAAACGCAAGCGCAAATACCAAACACCACATGACGTCACGTACTGTGTCAACGTGCATCTTGGACAAAAGCAGCAAAGTTTGAATGATAAAACTGCAATGTGACACGGGTTAAAACGGGCCAAGAATATTTTAGAAGTCAAATTCATCGAAATAACCACATATTCTTGATCCGGGAAGCACGCGCGCGCAAAACTCGAAAGCAGATTTAGAATCAATCCAAACCGGCTGTTTGCGAGCCTAAAACTCGCAAACTCATAAATGCATTGCGAACGCACACGCGAGTGCGAGTTTGCGAGCTGCGGCAGGCAGACTTGCAAAATCGCACATTCACATACGTAACTTTGATGTTTGTCTTTTCGCACATTTACGTTTTGCATTGCGAACACAAATTCGAGCCGCGCTGGCTCGCAACTCGCATCGCATTCATTGTGTGTGGTGAAGGCAGCCTAACGGTTGTCCTGTTAGAGACAGGAAATGAAGCTACTCTGTTGAATTCGGATGCATTTGAGACCCTAACGACACGCGCGCACCAGAGCTAGTCATGGTATAATGCCATTGCACTTGTTCGGTATTTTATCGCCACAGCACCAATTCCGAGAGCCACAGGACACAATAACAGAAAGCCCACGTTTCATTTTTCATCAGCTTTAATAAAATGAAAGGCATGTCGGCTTCAAGCGCGTATGATGGCAGATAGTATTTACATTCTTGCCAAAGGACGGGCGTACAAAACAACGGCTCTCAAAAAACAGAGGCCATCAGTCAATAAGCTGTTTAAGGGGGGACTGCTCGCCGAACAGAACGTTAAGCCCGAGCCCAATCCCAATCAAGATACAGCACCGCTGTTTTATTCGTGCCCGTTGTTGCCAGTCGATCGCGATACGGCCGATCAGACAACAACCACCACCAGGGTGTTTTTGCCACTAATGGTGGTTTATTCGGCCGCTTTAAAAATTTTGACTGGGCCACAGGATTTGGCAAAGGAGCCACGAATGAGCCACTAGAACGTCAGGCAGCCAGCACTCGAGTAAGAATGAGCCACTAGATTTTTGGCCCACCACTCACCGTCGACTATCTCTCGACATTGAGCGACTGTAGCGTCGTCGATCACGTGACCGCCGCGACGGCGGACGCCGGACAGCACGGCGACGGCTCGATGACGCTCGACTGCAACAGTCAGTGTTGGTCAATTCAGTTTTATTGACAATAAACAGTTCGGCGGTCATTTATGTGGCCACAACAGGACACAGACACGGTCATTTCCAGGAACGTCGGCAGCTGTCAAACTTGGTGAGTCACAGTGGCGTCGTTGAGAACTCAAAGTCAGGATACCGGCACCCAAAAAACCAAAATTTTCAAATACTGGATATGCAAAGTGAGAAATCTCGATTTTGAGCATTCTGGAGGCAAAAATGGTCGAGTTTTATGGTTTTCGGAAAAAAATTTTGGAGTCGGATACCGCTGGACAAAGTCAGGCCACCGGATACCAGTGGGTGAAAAAATGAAGATGTCAGATTTGCCGCAGCCACTAATTTCGATCAACGGACAAATCGTTTGCTCTACGTCTGAAAACAACTTGCTGAATATAATCAGCGGCATCACTAAACCTCGTGATGCCCTTTTCTAAAAATCTCACGCGACCTTGGCAGGCAGGTCCGCTCCGATCTGATCAGCCAGTTCGATATCGCCGACAATGATAAAGTACCATTCCCGCCTATACTTGCGTATTTTTCCGCAAAATATATTTTTGGAAAAAAAAACCGTTTTTTTTCGAAAAAAAACCGTTTTTTTCCAAATATTTTTCCAGTACTTAAGGATACCCATGGTCCAAAAACGCCTATTTTGGAGAAAATTTTGTCTGGAAATGGCCTGAAACAGGCTAAAAATGCACCTGGAAATTAAAAAGTGCTCATTTTGAACTGTTTAGCACCGATTTACATTGGTTTTGACAACATCCTTTCGCAACCTTTGAAAATATTTCGGAAATTTTTGAAAAAAAACGCTTTTTTTTCCAAAAGTTGCCACTTTGTTGCCAAAAATTTCCGGAAAAATAAAAACATATTTTTCCGGGCCTCGGAAAAAAACGGTTTTCTTTCGGAAAAAACGGTTTTTTTTCGAAAAAAAAAACGGTTTTTTTCCGGCCCGCAAGTATATTCCCGCCTATAAACTCAACAAACCACTCCACATACATTTCGAAGCGTACGTAAAATACCTGCGATCATCATCCGAATAGTCGTCATCATAGTCGACTTCGGCGTCGCGCAAGGTCGACGCGACGGCCGGCAGTCTAGATGTCGCGGGCTTGCCATCGAGCGGGGATCTGCTGCGCGACCTCCTACCGCGCGGGAACGGGGCTCGACGATGCCGATGCGCACTCAACAACACCTCCTGCTGATGATGACCGGGCGTGCCCGGGTCGGTATCGGTCGGCGCTCGCTCGTCATCCTGAAACAGCAAGGCCACATTGTGAAACATTATAAGGTCGAGTGTTACCAAAACCACCAGCTGTGTTGTGTTGCAACATGATACAGTATGATATCGAAAAGGTATATGCCGGTACACGGTGATCATCAAACGACGGTATTGAATGAAAAACGACCTTCTTCCGCTCCCATTTTCGCCTAAAACATGGATTGTCACAGCCATAATATGCGCATATAATGCACGCGAATGTACAATCGAACAAAATCGGGGTTAGAACATGTTTGATCAAGCTAGATGCTACGGAAGTAGAATAGAGCAGCAGCAGCCACTGGTATATGTGTACAACAAAGCAGTTTGTGCAATCAACGTAAATTTGAAGCGGAAACGCGGTTTGCGGTGCGAGAGCTTATAAGAGTTAGTGCGAGTATATGACAGTAGCAGCTCGCGGACACAAAACAAGTGCGACAGGTTCAACCATTCTAGGGGTTCATAAGCTTCAAGGCGCATTTACCAAAACGCCTGTGCAAAAGAAAACTTATTTTGTAGTTATTGGCTACGTTTGTGAGAGCTCGGCCACTTGTATGCACATAACATGTTTTGCAGTTCCTCCACCTCTAATCAGCCTGCATTCCATGCATTTTTGGTGGACAAACACGTATATATGATGATTGATTGGGTGTGGCGAAAATGACTATTATTTGATGTATAATACTTTCGAAACGGTATAAAGCAATGGTGAAGCAGGGGGTGGGGGTCCCCACCTAGGTACAGTAGGTAGGTAGGTTGACGCTCCATCCTGGTACAGTAGGTAGGTCGCCGCCCGGCGGCTGGTACACTAAGTTGCGATTTTTGGCTCAAAATGGTATAAAATCGGTATTTTTCACTCCAAATAGGCGAAAAATCGCGCGCTACGAGCGAAATTAGCATATTAGAGTACATTTTTATCAAAATTTCGACCTAAGAAATTTTGTTCCCCCCCTTGGTAGGTTGCCGCCCCACGTTTTTGGTGGTACAGTGGGCTGCCGCCCCGCCTGGCTAGCTACACCACTGGTGGAAAGGTCAGCTGGATGGAAACTTGGTGTGAGAAACTTCGGCGTAAGCGCGGCGGATGCTTGAAACAGTGCGCGCGGAGCAAGCAGCAGACGCTCGTTTCTAAACGAAAAGCGACGTGAAATTTTTTGGCACTGCCGTCAATGAATGTTCAATTTCTCAATAGCCTTGCGACGAAATGTTAAGTAACTTAAAAATATTCCTTTAAAACGTTTGTGCAACCAGCTTAAATGAACCAGATTGCAAACAAACGATTGACACTTGCACAGCAGACTGTCAACGTTGACCTTTCGTTTAGAAACGCGAGTCTGCTGCTTGTGTAGCGTGTAATGTTTCAAGCTGCCGCCGACTTTACACCGAACGTTCTCACGCTGAGCTTGCCACCGACCTTTACACCGTTTCGAAAATACCAGCCTGAGCCAACCAACAGGTTTTCTTGTTAAACGTGACATGAAATGCACATTTCACAAAGTGACTGCATGCATCTGCGCACCACACGCACACAAAAATACATTGGACAAGGATCCCAACCGACTAACAATATTTCTGCTTACCAAACGTTGTCGCTGATGTTTCATATACACACCACTGTATTAACATGGACACAACAGCCACAGACTACAGACACACCACATGTCGGCACTGGGAATAGTGAATTGCGTGACAGATTGGGGAACATGAAAAATTGGTCTCACGCGAGGTGCAGAAAAAAGCGGGTAATACTGTTGGGCTGGTGGTGGTTTAGGTTTGTAGCTTTTCTCAGGCTTGGGGGTTAGGCCTATGATTAGTTTAGGTGTGAGCCTAAGCCAAAACGTAGGCCTGAGCCCAAGCCAAAATGTAGACCCAGCCCTGAACCAATGCCCGGCGCGAGCCCCGTTAGTACAAAAGGTGTAACTGCATGCGATTCTGCCATTTTTCGGTGTTGCTACGTGAAACATCGAAACATCCCCCAGACAGATCTACCAAAAACCGGCACGTGATTATGCAAAGTTTATTTGTCCTGGTACTGAGCCCTTCTTTTCTCGTTGATCGAACTGATGCATGTATTATTTTGGGGGCCCGTTGAGGTTTTTTTGCGGGTATCGTGTGGTAATAAAACCCAGGATGCAAAACTGAGATGGAAGAACACAGCAGAAACTCACATTTAACCAACACGCAGAAAGCAACGCATGCACAAACAAACGAGTAGAAATCAAAATGAAAATTTCCGACCACAAAAATACGACACAGTCCCCCACTCACACACACAGTCCGAGTGGTATTCAGGACTTACGCACAGAGCACAAGGCATGCGAAGCTCAAAAGAGCATACCTATGTGCGTAGTTGCCAGCTAGTACGTGCGGGCTTGTAGCGCGGCTTTGCGCCTGGTCTGTGAACACAAACAAGTAGCTACGCTACAGGCACCACAAACATGCAGCTGCCTGAACCTTGTTACGCTGCTTGCTTTGCTGCTAACTGGACGACGCTGGCCTTACAAAATGCGCTGGCTGAATTCGCCACTGTGGCTGGTGTTGTGTAAGCAGCAAAACTCTTCATATTGTGGAAAAGTGCTCCCCAGCCGCCGGCTTGGCTAGTGTACTCAAATGGCATCTGGCTTCTTATGCAATAAAACGCGCACACACATGCTGAATTCAGGACTGAAATTGTCAAGCTACGAACCGTAAATTTCCCATAAAGTCGGCCAGGCCCAACACAGGCATGCAAGCCAACTAAAAACCGGCCTAAACGTAGGAAAAGAAAATACCTGCAAACACGAACAAAAAAATAACAACTCGGGTCCATAAATAAGGGTTACGGATGCATATTATAAGTTTATGAGTATGCATATCTGTTTTGCATATGTCAAACGTACCAATCGTCACGTTTCGTTTTTAGCCGTCCAAAAGTGGCAATGTTCAGGTCCCGTCTGAAATTTCACGAAAAAATCGGAAACACCCAACCGCGACCAACGAAATGACAGCGGTTGTCCCCCGTAGCCGAGAAGAGAAGAACACAAAGACACACACACCCACACCAACACACGGTTATGTTGCGGGAAAGACCAGCTGCCTGGGCACACACACCACTACAAGCTGGTAAGACACGCACCCTCTTACTCGGGCACGCTCTTCTGTGGGAAAGCCAGGGAGTGCGTGTGTGCGAAACACGACATTTGCAATTCAGTGGGCTCGATTTTTCCTTCGACACCGTAAACAAAAAAAAACGTAGCAAAACCAGCCCACTAAATTGCAATGCTAAAAACAACAGTACATGAGTAATAAAAAATTTAAAAAAACGTGCACAAGCTCAACGGTATATTTGTGGGGGGACGGGACACACAACACAACAAATGTCCGAATTGTGGTGAGCGCCACAGACTCACCTTTTCCGCTTTCATTATTTTTGTCTCACCAGACAACAGAAACTAAAAATCTTGTGGGGCACGAAAAATCTCGCACTAATGATAATGATAGGCACCCAACACCCCAAGAAAAAGAGAGCATGCCAAATCATTAGTAACCCACCAGCGAAACAAGACCAAAGACGGCCAAAATAGTGAGCGGTTCAACAGGTGAGTAAGGGATGCAAAAGCAGGCAAACGCGAAAATAAACGCAAATGTTTTCAGCAAATAAAGAGAGAACAGCAGACAAACGAAACGAAAAAGCATGAAAAAGCGCATGGTTGCGAGTCGAAGTTTCTACGGGCTACCCAAAACCATCCTTAATTGAGTTGAGTGCATCGGGGGATGCCGTTATAACGTTTAACTAAAAACCAGTTTTTCGCGAACCAGCGAAAGTCACCAAAACGTCACTGAACTCAATCAAGGAACAGTCCAGGCCAAACCTACATATGTTGCCGCAACAGCATAACGCAGTATCGGAAGAAAAACGAAAGCAAATCTTATCGAAATTTCTGCGGGCGCATTTGCGGAGAAAGGCTGCCTGAAACTGACGCTACCGATTTCGTTCAAGCAAGATGAGAATACACAGATTGTACGATATTTCATCATCATTTCCCTGCACCTGCACCCGCGATCGCAATTGTGGTTGGTGAGCGAGGTACAAAGTCGCATCATAAAGTACATCGTTGCTTGAGAGATTACACTTACGTTTGGGTTTGTTCATCTCTCAACCAAGAATACACACAACCTCAGAGGTACAAAACTGCTCAGGTGACTATAGTACAAAATTGATCGTCATTTCATGTTGGAATAATAATATATAATTATATACTTCGAGTTCGGAATGAAACTTACCAGTGTTTGCAGTTTGGTCGAAGTTTATTAAGTGCGTTTATGCATTGATGCGCACACACGAGAGATCTATAGGAGTTTCGGGTTTGCACACTAGCACCTAGCAGACCTCAATGTAGCTACTAAAATACTCTAAAACGAGAAAAAATACAATATTTTGCGAAAACGTGTAACAGAAAGTAATAATAATTCGAAAAGCCAGCCACAGCTTACCCTGTGCTGCCATTGCGCACGTTTGCAGCCAGCAAAGCGATCCTACATCCTAGTCCCATGACAATGTCCTACAGTAGCGATCCGAAATAAAGGCCACCTTTACCTGGGCGTGCTGCTGCCGAAACCGACGGATTTCGTCGTGAATATATTCTTTCTTCTCGCGGTCGAGTCCATCAATGTCCAGATTCTGAAAAAAGAATCAGTTTACGAGATTATGACTTTACCTTGGGGAAACAAACACCTGACCTGACTGAAGCAAAATGAATCATGAAACCAATGCCCTTTAAAAATCAGAAGAAGAACTGGTGAATTATCACGGCAGAACTCTCATCAGCGCTTTTATATCAAAATTTACCAGGTGCAACTTGCACCTGACCCGGTTCTTAGGCGCCAGTTTGAAATTTTGCGTGCACGCACAATTGTTGGCAAAAGCGCCGAATTGTTAAATTCGGATTGCTGATGTGTTTTAATGCAGCGTAGAACGCCATAATAAAGCAAACACACAGCGAGATACGCTTTTTCTGGCCACAACGCTGGTTTTCAGTCGAAATATTCGACTGCAGAGGCTTGGAAGCGAAATTTTATAGGTTTCCCAATCGTTAGAGCCAGGCAACGGGTGATAATCACAACTAAGAAACATGTTCGCGTATGGTATCCATTGTCCAAGCACTCCAATTTTTAGGTGCAATTCTCAAATTTTAGTTGCAAATTGCATATAAAAAGTGCCTAAAAGATCTATGACTCTGGTGATTATCCGTGTCACGAAGAAAAAACTTTTTTTACTCAGCGCTTACCCCTCCTTTTCCATACAGTGTCGGCGATTTGTTCGATATTTCGCCTTCTGGAAAAGCAATTTTCAGTAAGAAAACAAAGCAAATTCGACAAATTCTGCACACAAAATCATCTGCAACCTTCGGTTCCAACTAGATCCGGCGCGTCTTGTTTGATAATTTTCTCAATGTTCTGCTTCTTGTCAGCGTCTGCCGTGCACATATCTGGCTGATTCGGCAAACCGTTCTTGTCAATCTGAAAACAACGCAGAAATGGATACAATAATCTGGCTTTTTGTGTCCAGAGATCCGATCCTTGGTCAGTTTGGCTTAAGCGGCGCGAACTTACGGCAAATTCTGGTTTTTGTGTGTGGTTGTT
This sequence comes from Rhynchonema sp. JSB1_4, assembly GCA_030248065.1. Lineage (NCBI taxonomy): Eukaryota > Metazoa > Nematoda > Chromadorea > Monhysterida > Xyalidae > Rhynchonema > Rhynchonema sp. JSB1_4. The sequence goes on from JASAMV010001038.1 coordinate 40,828, forward strand.
GAAACGCTTGGGTTGATAAATGCAGGAAACCTGTCAATGCCAATATGCTAAGCCAACGTCATGCTTTGCGTAAAATTTTGCATAGAACCCGGTCAAACGCAAAACAGAGTCCGTTTTCACTGAGAATGAGCAAGACCTGGGGCGCCACACAAAGAAACGAGCCATCAAACAGCACGCAGCTAGCCAGTTGCAACAGCAGAGCAAAATACCGAGCAACAAGACTGTTGTAAACTGTGTCCTACAATGTCCTAATACACTGTGTCGTACCTGTAGGGGTGGTTTGCCCTGTTGTGACCGTGTGCGTTCCATGTATGATCGGATAACGTCGCGCACTTTATCGTCCACCTGGAACGCGCGTCAGCTTCACATAATACATGCATATTTCCTATGTGAAAAAATTCAACATTGGAAATTGACCCATGGCTTCGGCATTATTCACTACGACGCACGGCGCTTATTCGGCCAAGATGAAGCAATGAGATAATGGGCCAAAATGTCGAAAGCGCAACCACCACGGTTGCGTCCCCGAACACAATGGTGACAACTTCCAGCTGGCCGAAATCCATTTGTTGCGCGCTTACGCGAGCAGCACTGTTGTTTAAAGCAAGCACGCTCATTTTGGGAACAAACCGGAATTTACGCACCGAGGTGGAGAGCGTACGATAGGTCAAATACATAGGTGCGCGACCGCCCTCCACGGCGCGGTGGCGCCTTTCGAGAATTTGGGCAAATACAGCTCAATAGATGGGGGTCCAAACTAAGGCACAAAGCCATCATAACCAACGGACAAGTGCACATGTAGATGTACCTTGACCACCAGTCGTTTGTCGCTCAGACATATTCTCGGCAGCACGCGCAACGCGAGCAGCGTTGATTCGGGATGTTCGAATTCGCAAAAGCCAAACGCCTGATAGCGACCGTTCGAGCCTTGCACCCGACGCCACGACACCACCGTGCCGCACTCCTGGAAATTCGACTAATATTCGTATCAGTGTTGCAGTCCTGCGTCGAGTTTGGGGGTATACTTGCGGGCCGAAAAAACCGGTTTTTTACGAGAAAAAACCGAAAAACAACGGTTTTTTCCAATGCCCGGAAAAATAAAAACGTATTTTTCCGGAAACTTTTCCAAGTGGCAACTTTTGAAAAAAACGGCTTTTTTCCAAAAATTTCCGAGATATTTTCTAAGGTTGCGAAAGGATGTTGTCAAACCAACGTAAATCGGAACTAAACAGTTCAAAATGAGCACTTTTTAATCTCCAAGTGCATTTTTAGCCGGTTTCAGGCCATTTCCCGACGAAATTTTCTCCAAAATAGGGGTTTTTGGACCATGGGTATACTTTCCGAAAAAAAACTGTTTTTTTTCCAAAAATATGTTTTGCGGAAAAATACGCAAGTATAGTTGGGGGGCACCCTGGTCGCTACATAGTTCGATATACCACATCCCACACCGCCCAAACCACCAGCCAGCCGGCTCGAGCTGCATAAACATGGCAAAAAACGTGATTCTCGCGGCTATTTAATTTGGACACACACCCATACGGTAATTTGTGAAGATTTTTCGATAGACCATTGTTCAAAATATGATGTGCACCCCAAACTCTCAACATCTGCTAGGCAAACTGTATATGTGGCCTGACCCCCTGGCTGCCTAGCTCGAGTTACGTCACTGATTGGCATCACGTGGTTTGCAATTTACCGGAAAATATTAAAGATACGATTTATTGGTTTAGTTCGCTATTAAAGATACTATTTTTTAAACATGGACATAGTTTTGCAGTGAAATATTTTTCCTGCGGAACTGAAGTAATTTGGCCTTCTAAAGTGCACAAATCCGGCGAAAAATACCGAACCGACTACTTACAAAAAGGGTTTTCATGTACTTTCGAAAATATTCCTCATGTCATTCATTGGGGCCTGAGGCTTCAAGTGGAAAATTTGGATTCAATAGATGCACATTTTTTTGCAAATGGTCAAACATAAAAAACCAAAATCAAAGCAAAAATAACCGTCACCTCACCTGTAACATGGACCGGATCAGATCATTGCTGCATCGCTCATGAATGTTGCCCACAAACGCTGTGGTTACGGGCGGTTTTTCGACGGGGGCTGGCTGAAAAGGAATCAAAAAACAGTTTTTCATGTATTTCAAGAAGAGTAGTATTGCCCCAATTGCAGGGGGCCATTCCATTTTTTTCAAATAAGTTGGAATATCCCACTTCTATTTGGGCATGCCTTTCTATTGGATCACCAAACCAAAACCAACCCTTCTCGGTGCCATATTTCTGGCTCCCGTGCTCAGAAAAGCCGCTGGAAACCCGGGCACCACGCTATATATGTGGGGCATCAGTTGCACTGAAACAAAAACACGAAAAAGGCTGTTTAACACGAACATAGAGTTGTGGTTGTACGTGGCCACCACTGGCGTCCCCCCAAACAGGATATCTGTTTTGCGCCAAGCCGCAAGCGGGCCGCGTGTCTATCTATCTTGCACTAGCAACGGGCGATGTATTCCACCATCATGTTTATGCTTTTTATAGGCAAAGATGCTGTTTTTCGACCTCGGATAAGGCATCGCCGCTGTCGGCACTCGCGTATTTAGGGGCGCACTAGTGTAGCTGGCGGGGGTCCCCAGGTACAGTAGGTAGGTTGCCGCCCCTGCAGGCCCTGAAGAAGTGTTGAGCAAAAAAATGGTACCCGAGAAAAAGAAAAAAAATTGTTTCCATTTTTCCTAGTAGGAAAAAAATGAGCAAAAATTTTTCCGAGCATGGTAGTGGTGAGTGGGGGACCAACGCCAAATTCGTCTGCCTGTCGTTAAACGGCTCAAAATCGGCAATTTTTACCCCAGTGGCCCAATAGGCAAACATCTAGTGCAAGTGCATCAAGGTACATTTTCATCGATATTTAAACATTATTACTTGTTTTGCTTACTACTGCAGACCAATCCACTGTGCTTTCATTTGTGTGTACCGCACCGCCCGCCCTCACCATCTAACCGTCAACATGTTTGAGTCTGCCCCAGCAGATTTTGGGGAAATGTCATCTATCTACCGTCAACACCCAGGCCACCAGACCAAGTGCTACCATGGCTACGGCACGTACACCCATAGGTTTTTTTAGACACTTTTAGGTGCAATGTGCGCCTGAAATTTCAGAATTGCACCTAAAAATAGGAGGTTAGGTGCAACTTGCAACTAGATTCTTCACATTTTGTTCATAAAACAAAATTCCAGGTGCAAGTTGCACCTAGAATTTCACATACCAGGTGCATGTTGCACCCAGTAAATTTTGAAAAAAAACTATGCGTACACCGGTCGTTTTCGTCACAATCAGTGAGACCTGAGACGTACCCATCTGTGTTCCAGCATTCGTGTTCGCGGGCATCGGGGTTGAGAAAAACGAACCCAAACCGAAACGGGGCGGCAATGCCATCGCACGATGCCAGCCAGCCAGAGACAATCAAGGGGACACGTCAAAGAGGCAAGGCACAATCACGTTGAAGCTGTTGTTCTAGCCAATTGACTTGCCTGAAAAAGAGCTCGCAGACAAATTCTTCTCAATCATAAAATAGACAAAATTTCGACTCAACTGTATCTGTTCTCTATCTGACAACTTTTTCATTGAAAGCAATTATTTTCCCACCAAAAAACAGCTTGAAAAAATCGCAAAAGTTATGGCAAAAATCGGGTAAAAATCTGTTCCAAAAAGTCAGGGCGAGCCGAGCTTTGACCATCTCGGGCCGGGCCGGGCACCCCGACCCGCAGGCCGGAGATTTAGGGGGTCGGGGTGGGCCGACCCGACAAGGCCCGATTGCGACCTCTGTTTGCGGTCATAGTAGTGGCAGGGGGTGTTGGGTAGTTTTGGTGAAAACGACAAAAATTTTCGGGCAAAAATAATTTTTTCAGCAATAAACAATTTTATACCTTTTCAGGAAAAAAATCGGTGTTTTTCGACCTTATTTCGCGCGCTGCGCGCAAAAACCTACCCACCGATAATACGTACCGTAAAAACCTAAATAGAGCCCCCCGGAACAGAGCCCCTCCCCGGAACACTGTAGTGGCTGGCAGTGTAGTTCCTGGTCCGGAGGGGGAACAGGCGGTACCCCCATTTTTTCGGAGGGGGAACAGACGTATAGTCCAACAACAGCTAATGCAGAATTTATGTCCTCTGCGTTGCCTGATCCGTCAAGCACATAACGCGTGATGCAACATTACAAGCACAGACAGGCAGTCAGCTTGTGTGTGTTGGCGGGCTGCGTGGGTGTGTTTATAATGTTGCATCACGCGTTATGTGCTTGGCGGATCAGGCAACGCAGTGGACATAAATTCTGCATTAGCTGTTGTTGGACTATACCCACCTGGGGGGGAAGGGGGGACGGACCCGGAAGGGGGGGGAGGACCAAATTTGGAGAAAAGTCATTTTTTGAGGTCGAAAATTTGGTTCATTTTTGCCCTTAGGAAAAAAATCTCAATAAAAAGGGTATTTGGCGATTTTTGACGACACTGACCTAAAAATCACTCATTTTATGCCTAAAAATGCCTATTTTAGGCCAAAATTTGCCTATTTTAGGTAAAAATTGGGGGAGCAGACGTACCCTGAGGGGGAACAGTGGGGCAGGCGTACCATGGAGGGGGACCAGACGTACCCGAGGGGGGACCCCCCCAGGAACAGTGTATAGTTCCTGGTCCGGCGCGGCGGTTAGTGTACCTACCCCTTTTTAGGCCTAAAATCATCCATTTTAGGCCTAAAAATGCCCATTTTAGGCCTAAAAATGCCTATCTTGGGCAAAAATTGAGGCGGTTAGTGTACCTGGCGCGGCGGTTAGTGTACTAGTGTACCTTGGTCGCGGCGGCTATTGAACCTTAGGGGGGACCCCCCTCCCCCAGGAACTACACTGCCCAGGAACTACACTGGTGGCGACCAAGGTACACTAGTACACTAACCGCCTCAATTTTTCCCTAAAATAGGCAATTTTAGGCCTAAAATGGGCATTTTTTAGGCCTAAAATGGGTGATTTTTAGGTCGATGTTGTCAAAAGTCGCCAAAATACCCTTTTTATGGAGAATTTTTTCCAAAAAGGGCCAAAAATCGGTCAAATTTTCCCCCTCAAAAAGTGACTTTTTCCTGAATTTGGGTCTTCCCCTCTTCCCCCCAGGGAGGTACACTAACCGCCGCACGGAAAAAAGGGGTGGGTACACTAACCGCCGTGCCGGACCAGGAACAACACTGGGTAGCGTACCAGGCCGGGGCGGGTAGGGTACCATTGGGGGGACCCCCACTGTAGTGGCTGGGGGGATGGGGGGGGGATTCCCCCCCTAAGGGGTATCTATCTCGAGTCAACCCTTCGGGGGGGATGGGGCGGAAGGGTATCTATCTCGAGCCGACCCCAAAGGGTATCTCGAGTAAGAAGATTTATGGTTTTCAAAGGCAAAAATAGGTGTTTTTCGACCTCGAGACCCCCAAAAATCGCGCGCTCTGCGCGCAAACACCCAAAAATGGTCATTTTAGGGCAATTTTCGGCAAAAATGTCAAAAAAATGCCCATTTTTAGGCCAATTTTGCAGTAAAATTGCATGCAAAAAACGGCCTTTTGACGGACGGTATCTTGGGTAGTCTCTGGGGGGGGGGTACCTCGAGTAAGTCCGGAACCTTCCCCCCCCCAGGGTATCTTGGGTCGATTGGCCTGCCACCACACTGCCCCCACCCCCCCCCCAGCCACAGCACTGCATTGGGCGGAAGTGGTGTAGCCACCCAGGTGGGGCGGCAACCTACTGTACAGAGGTCGCAATCGGCCGCGGCCGGGCCGCGATTTTGGGCTTTTGGCTCGGGCCGGAGATTTGGAAGCTGGGGGAGGGGAAGGGGGGAAGACCCAAATTCAGGAAAAAGTCACTTTTTGAGGGGGGAAATTTGATCGATTTTTGCCCCTTTTTGGAAAAAATTCTCCATAAAAAGGGTATTTTGGCGACTTTCAGTGTAGTGGCAGGCCCATGTGTGGGAGGTAAGTATGATGCGGGGTTGGGACCGGAAGCGTGAGAGCTATGATTTTGGTCACCCAAAAAGGCGAAAAAACACCGTTTTTTCAAAATTTTCGCCGAAAATCGCCTAAAAATAGGTATTATGGGTGGGTTTGCGATTTTTTTGGAAAATAAGGTCGAAAAACACCGATTTTTGCCTTAAAAAGGTATAAAATTGCTTGTGAGAGGTATGATTTGGAGTTGTGAGAGGTAAGTACTCAACCCCAGGGTAGTACTTGGGGGGGGGGGGTGGGGAGGGGGGTCCCCCCAAACAGTGTTGGAGGTACTCTGGAGGGGGGATACCTACTGTACCGCGCTCGGCGAGGGGGGATACCTAATGTACCAGAGCCGATGGCCTGGGGGGTTATGTACCTAGGGGGGTTTGGGGGGCTGGGGGGCGGTAGGTTTTGGGGTAAAAATTTTTAATGTGTTTATTATGTGTGGAATCGTGTGAAAACGTGGTATTTGCGCGCGTAGCGCTCGAATTTGGGATTTAACACTAATTTTGGTCATTTTGGTCAAAAATGGCACTTTTGGGCCAAAATCGGGGGGAAACCTACTGTACCGGGGTGAAAATCGGGGGGGATACCTACTGTACCATGCCAAACATCGGGGGGGATACCTACTGTACCAGGCGAGGGGGATACCTACTGTACTGGGGGGGCTACTATACTGGCAGACGGAAAAAAAGCCGGTTTTTTTCCGGAAAAAAAACCGAAAAAAAACCGTTTTTTTTTCGAGACCCGAATACTTTTCCATTTATTTTTCCGTGGGTACCTTTTCAGTTTTTGATCGGAAAAATATCGGTACTTTATTCCAATTTTTCCAATAAATTGTAATGCAAAACTGATGAGTTTTTCGATTTCAGTGAAAAATTGGCTCGAGCACAAAAATTAACCGGCCCAAAATGGGCCAAAAAGCGTGTAAACCAAGTGTTTTCGACTGACTTCAACACTCTTCAAGAGCACTCTCGTCACTTCGAACAAATTTTGCACTGAAATTGTTATATCTTTCGAAATTACGTTCTTAAGTACTGGAAAAGTATTTGGAAAAAAACGGTTTTTTTTGGAAAAAAACGGTTTTTTTCCACGAAAAATAAAGAACGGTTCTTTATGACAGTATAAGGGGCTACCCTACCCCCCCAACCCCCCCTACCTCCAACACTGCCCCCAAATTCATCTATCTATCGTCAACACTTTGATTTCATCTATCTATCGTCAACACTTATGGGCAAATCTATCTATCGTCAACAAATTCTGGGAGCAATCTATCTATCGTCAACACATTTCGACCCCAAAATGGGTATTTTTGCCTCAAAATGGCTCAAAATCGGTATTTTTTGTCCCAAATAGGCAAAAAATCGCGCGCTACGCGCGGATTTAGTACATTTAAGTACATTTTCATTAATATTTACACATTATTACCAACTTAGTACACCATACTATGCCTTGATTGTTGGCGACCCCCCCCCCACCATCTATCTATCGTCAACAAGTTTGGGTCGACCCCCCCCCAGATTTCGGACTTGGGTCATCTATCTATCGTCAACACCCTGACCAAGTACCGTAAAAACCTAAATAGAAGGGGGGCTCTATTAATTCACTGACCCCATTTTGGGGGGGCTCTATTCCGGGGGGCCTCTATTAATTCACTGACCCGCACCTGAAAAATTGTTCCCAAAAATACCCCCCAAAAAAAACCTAAAAATGGGTTGAAAGGATGTTTTTTCGCTTGTAATCGCATTTATTCGTGTCTATTCGTCAATTAGAGGCATATTAGGTGCTCTAAACGAACAATAAACGTGCATAAATGCACCTGTGCACCACTATCAGGCCTTAATACACTAGTGTGTAGGGGATGTTACTTAGGGGGGGGCTCTATTAATTCACTGACCCCTTTTTGGGGGGGCTGTATTACGGGGGGGGCTCTATTCCGGGGGGGCTGTATTTAGGTGCAGACAGCAGACATATAAGGCAGAAAACGGCGTTTTGAGGCCAGCCGCTTCAGATTACGTTTAAGCCCAAGCCCAAGAAGCCTTGCCTAGGTGTAGGCCTAAGCCTAAGCCTAAGCCAAAGCCTAAGCCCAAGCCCAAGCCTAAGGCTAAGCTCAAGAAAACAAACAAAAAATGATGGCTATGTTTTGACATCCCAACCCCGATTTCACTGTTATAAACACTATTTCTCATCATTTTGTTCATGTATAAATTAGTTTTAACCAAAAAAGCCAAAAAAACAAAAAAATTCACCGGCGCCGGCGGGACTCGAACCAGCGGTACCGCAGGCACGAGTCCAACGCCTTCACCGCTGAGCTAGCGAACCGACACATACTTCCGTCTAGCCGCTGCTACTTATATCTAGCGCTGCTGCTGTCTAATACACACACGTGTATTAATTAAAGGAGGCCTTTCGCATTTCAAACCCCCTTCAAACTTCGCATGTGTTTAGACAGCGGTCAAGGCGTCACGAAAGTCAAACACACGGTGGTCTAACGTTCAGCATGCGGCCAGGAGATGCCCTTCAAGAGGAACATCCGCGAACAAAATCAAATGTGGACCAGCCCAATTTCTACCTGCGCATTCAGGCAACTCGCCTGATGACAAGGGCGGTCAAGGCGCAGAATGTTTCGCACGATATTTGCTCCTGCCTCACTATAGAATTTCGCTTTTCTTTTTATTTCGAATTGCAACGAATTGTTCATGCGTGGCTGCTAAATGTTTCAAGGTCTGCTTGTCGCGCTGGAACAATTCGTTGAAATTCGAAATATAAAGAAAAGCGAAATTCCATAGTTAGTGTTGTTGCACGTTTCATGCGAAACATTCATTCGCCTTGACACCTTTTTGATCAAGCAGTTTGCCTGAATGCGCAGGTATAAATTGGGCTGGTCCGCCGCACACTTTGTTCCCGGATGTTCTTCTTAAAGTGCATCTCCTGGTCGCATGCTGCAGATTGGGTTCTTGGTGCGTGAGAGTTGAATAACGCCCTGAACAATATTAAAATGCGTGCAAAGTTTGAAGGCGGTTTGAAATGCGAAAGGCCCCCTTTAATGCACACACAGCCAGCTGCGTGTAACGGTTAAACCTGATGATCAAGGGACCTGGATGATTTTCCAAAGATTTTTATCTCCTAATAAAAATGCCGCTTTTAGGCAAAAATTGAGGCGGTTAGTGTACCTGGCGCGGCGGTTAGTGTACTAGTGTGCCTTGGTCGCGACCAGTGTAGTGGCTGCGGGGGGATGGGGGGGGGGATTCCCCCCCCCTAAGGAGTAGGTATCTTGCAACCACCCCTTGGGGGGGATGGGGGGGGGGGGAAGGGTAGGTACCTTGCAACCACCCCGGAGGGTACCTTGCAACCATCAATTTATGGTTTTTATAGGCAAAAATGAGTGTTTTTCGACCTCAAAACCCCAAAAATCGCGCGCTCCGCGCGCAAACCTCCATATAATAGGTATTTTAGGCAAATTTTCGGCCAAAATGCAAAAAAGTACCAATTTTTCGGCCAAATTTGCAGTATAATGCATGCAAAAAACACCCTTTTTTCGGACCTCAGGGGTACCTTGCAACCTCCCGGAGGCTGGGTAGGGGGGTACCTTGCAACCATCTGGATCCATCCCCCCCCCAAGGGTACCTTGCAACCATCTGCCTGCCACTACACTGGTCGCGACGGTCAGTGTACCCCCCAGGAGCTACCGTATTGTCGGTAATAGAACCCCCCATTAATTGACCCACCCATTAATTGAACCCCCCCTAAATGGCTCGAAATCAAAAATAGAACCCCCCATTAATTGACCCCCCATTAATAGAACCCCACCCCCAACCTTCACCGTGCCACAGATTAGTGGTATGGTAGGGCAGTGTTGTTGTGTCAAACGTTGTTTAAGCTTGCGTACACAACAGAACACACCTTTTTAAGCACAATTGCCGCTGTTGAAGTTAGAAAATACCGAAAACAAGCCATTTTTATGGGCATTATTAACAATGATTTTTTTCGTCGGGGGCCAAATGAAAAATATAACCCCCCAATAATTGACCCCCCCATAAATTGAACCCCCCAAAATGACCCCAGTGAAAAAATAGACCCCCCGGGTTCTATTTCCGACAATACGGTACACCAACCCAGTGTAGTACTTGGCCAGGGTGTTGACGATAGATAGATTGGGACCCGAAATGTGTTGACGATAGATAGATGACCAAAGTCCGAAATCTGGGGGGGGGGTCGACCAAAACTTGTTGACGATAGATAGATGGTGGGGGGGGGGTCGCCAAAAATCAAGGTATAGTATAGTGCATTAAGTAGGTAATAATGTGTAAATATTAATGAAAATGCGTATAGATGTACTAAATCCGCGCGTAGCGCGCGATTTTTGCCTATTTGTGGTGAAAAATACCGATTTTGAGCCATTTTGAGGCAAAAATGTCAATTTTGGGTTCGAAATGTGTTGACGATAGATAGATTGGTCCCAAAATTTGTTGACGATAGATAGATTTGCCCATATGTGTTGACGATAGATAGATGAAATCAAAAAGTGTTGACGATAGATAGATGAATTTGGGGGGGGGGGGGACCCCCCCCCCCCCCCCCCCCCCCCCCCCCCCCCCCAAGTACTACCCTGCACCAACCCCAACGGTATTTGAATTCTTATGCACGCCCGTTTTTACGGAGTGCCGTGATTTCTTCAACGTTTCTCTGTCAAATGGTTGAGGAGGATCATCTTATACACGTTACGCCTGGAAATCAGAGGCCAACTGATTACGGATGGTTGGTTGACGCTGATCAGTCCTTAGCGTGGCTGTCTTTATTTCGTGTTTTTTTTACCAAGTTATCAAATGTGAATCTTGTTTCTTTGTTTCAGTTTCAGCTTCACGTCGCCCCACTGTTGATCACGTGACATGATGCACAATGTTCCGATCGATTATGGATGATGGATGCACCGTACAAGCACATACATATAATACATAGGTATATTCCTTTGCCCACCCCCACCAACAGGTACGCGTTTACTCTTTGGTTTTTAAATTCAGTACCAGATGGTTCGCTCCACAGGGACGCCAATAAAAGTGTGTTGTCCAAAGATTCCTTACCCTGCGTGTATCCCTGAGGCTGACTTTGGGTTACGGTAAGACGCCATACCGCAACCCAACTGTTATCTTCAAAGCGGCGGCCACTCTGGCCGGTGACTTGTCAAAAACTTGCCGTTTCCCATATATTGCAGCACCGTGAAACATCAGGTGAGACAAAAGGAGGCGCCTGACGATCAGGCCACCCGAGGGCGCACTTCCGGCCGTGTGGAATGCTGCAGAGGGTGCACCCCTCCCCTGTGCTCGGCTCGGAGCATTTATACAGTCCCCGGAGCAGGGGTGGGGTGTCCACTTTGTCGGCAACCAATACGATCAAACAAGCGATTGACTCTGCTGAAAAGCCGTTTGGAAGGTTCGTTCAAAGTGTCCTGATTCTGCGTGACATTTTCGGCATGATTCGCAGCATTCGTGTCTGCGCATATCGTGACGTTTTTATGCACGTGAACTTTAGTCTGAATGTTGTGTCTTTGCTACAGCGCGCGAGCGTGTGATATGCGCATTCTTCTAGCAACCAAGCAAGCTATCCAGCTTATTCATTCGTGTTATGTGAGCTCGTGTTACGTTTGAGAGTTGCGCAGGTTGAGCGTCGCGTAATATTCAGTATAGTCCAGCCACGTGCTCATGAGACGACTCTTTTTAAAGCTTGCTTGGCCAGATTCAAAAATGCGCCGGCTACACGGGTTTTCGCAAACAAAAGAAAGAGATTGGGCCGAGAGACATGATGACAAGTTCCAGCTGGCTGACCTCAATTTGTTGCGTGCTTACGCAAACAGCAACGTCATTCAACACACAAATGTTTTGGGAGTCAAAAGGGAATTTACGCACCGAGGTGGAGAGCGTGTTTTTTAAAAAATACATGCGTTTCTCTTTCTTTCATTTCCGAAACACGTGGAACCGGAACATTATTGGATCCGTTCAAGTCAACTTCAAAATAATTCGTCTCATGAGTCCGTGGGTGGACTATACGTGTGCTATATTCAACTGTGCGTGATATTCGACGTGTGTATGTATACGTATATCCGACCACTCTATACCTGGACAGTATAAACCCCAACATCGCTAATAAGAGACAAGTAAATTCGTCACTTTATTGTGGCATCCACCTGCCTACGAGACGATCCCGCAGTCGATGGAAGTTCAGACGCGCTGAGAGAAGTTTACGTTTGTGATTTATGCAACTCGTGAATTTGTGTGAAATTGGATGAAGATTATTTGCAAAAAGACAAAACGGCCGGCCAGTATGCACCGCACACAACGGGCAACAAGCTGGTGACGATTCAGTCAATGCGACCAGCGCAGTTGAATCGATCGTCAAGTCGGTGATGTTTCAACTTGAGATGGTCAAAATAATCGATATCGTGGATTGAGCAGAAATCCAGCCGTTTAATGATGACGTGAGCACGGTGTTTGCGGGCGAGTGGGCGAGCATGACAAATGAGCAGATGATCGATCAGTTGTGTCAGGTCAAGTTTGAATTGATGTTTCATCGGCAAATGTTGAGCAACACAGTGCCGTTGCTCGAGCTGTTTGAAAAAGAGCTGGGATTCATTCAATTTTATGATGAGAGCATGCGACTACTCCGGCTGTCGCGCAAAATTTTGATGAAGTACGGTACAGTTGCGTTGATTATGGTGGAGAAGCCGAAGTTGCCATGCATGTGTTACGCAATGCAACTAGTGTTATTGACAAAAAGATACGTGATTGCCAGTCAGCTTGTGACAAAAACGTGGAAAATGATAATGTGATGTACGTTTTTGACAAAGTCGAAAGATTGTGTGACCAGATGAAGCAAGCCGAGTCGAGGGAAAGGTCGCTACACGAGCTAAGAAGCGTGATGTTTCGTTCGTGAACGCGCAGACAAACACAGATGCTTGTTATCATGTCACGAAATCGGTGATCAGCATTTCGAACGTATTGGGCAACTCATTGTCGAAATCGTCGAAATTCACGATAATTTCCAGTCAAATTTCACAATTTTTCACAATTTCACTTTTGTACTTTGGGCTGTAAAGCAATGTTCAGCGTAAAAATGCACATAGACACCGGTCTCAAATTTTCACGGGCGGCGTCTCACAGTTGCACGACATTTGGATGCCAGATAATGTGAAACTGCCTTTGCTTCATAACACACTTTATTCCAAAGGCACACGTAAACCACGTAACCAACTCTGAAGGCAACAAGCACAAGCACACAAGAAATAAGCTGTTAGAATGCGTAGACAAAATTAAGTGAATCATGTGATATTTAGGAAAGTCACGTTACACTGCTTTGCATTGTTTTGCATGACCTTTTCAGATTTGCACTAATTTTCCTTTTCCTTTTTCTTGCACTTAATTCCGTCTCATGCCTGCCCAACATGTATGTGTCTTGTCGGTGTTGTTTTGCTTTAAGATTTTTGGTTTTTGGGAATGGCTGTCCTTGTCTGCGCTCATTTTTTATCGTGTTGGGCAGATTTTGGCTGGAATAAAAAAAAATTTTAAATTAAAATTTTTTTTAAAATGGGGCTCCAATAAAAAATTTTTTTATTAACCACTGCTTCAAGCACGCTGCATGTCATACTGTTACAATAACCTCCATGTTGAATGATGTTGAGAAAAGTCGAGAAGAATGACTGATGGCATCTGATTGTGTCAAGCAAAGTAGGTTCCGCTAATGGAAGCATTGGATCACATGAAGCAACGTCAAGAAGCGTGTACCCAACATATGGTAAAAAACGAGCAAAACGTTCAAGCACAACAATAAGAATAAACTTTTAATGCCGCGCCCCCAATGTTCACAAAACGCTCTCAGCATTTTTGACAGTGTCACCGGTGGTTGTGAGCAAATAGCTTCGCACTTCCGCGTCCGCTTCGTCCGTGTCTGCCAAGGAACTGAAAGCCAACCCTCAGCTGATGTTTCACACAGACAACTTTGTCCCCTATAGTACTGTGCTGTTTTCTGTGAGTGTGTGAAGTGTTGAAAATTTCATTTTCAAGTCCCATAGTCCGAGTGAAACATCACCGACTCAGTGTTTCCGTTGTTGTGCTGCATGCGACTCAGTTGTGCCCGCAATCGATCCAGCTCCTCCTCGGCCGCCAACAGTCGCTGTTGCAGTTTCGCCGCTCGACAACTATAAACCCTAATGGAAATTTCTCTCATTTTATATTTGAAAATGGAATAATGAAAGAGAAAATGTCGAGATCAACAACACCAACCCGGTTTTCGGCATCGGCTCAGTCGCAGCGACCAGATCGCCCTCAGCCCGACTGCCTGCCTCCTCCGCTGTTTCGTTGTAAGTTAGTGAACGACCCATGCTCTGTAATATCACGTTGTTTGACCCCCTGTTTTTCATAGCCTTAGATTTATACCCAGAATATGGATGCTTTGGTTCAAGAGAACCCTTTTCAACGCACCAAGCTGATCAAATTGAACCATCTGCATGTGTTGAATCGAGCAAACAGTTTGCGCAACCAGCCACAATAGATGAACTCCAATGCAAGCAGCACTGTACCCAAAACCTGACAAGAAGCACACCACAATAATAGATTTCAACTTTTCGCAAACGAAACCAAAATCCATCAGAGGTTTCAGTCCAGACAGACCACGCCACCAGCCAGCAGCACAAACGCGCTGATGAAGTTTTCGACACCGAGCGGTTGACTTTGTGTCTTGCGACTGCTGCCAGCGTCCTGACACGCGCCTGTCAGCCAGAAGTTCTGCAGACGTTCGAGGTCACCTGCAACTCGGGCGTGCTGATGTTTAACCCTAGTGTCACCGACAGAATTGGATTGAAAATTTTTTATTATCGAGCTTTTTTCAACTAAATTTGTATTTTCAGAAATTTTTACGCATTTTAACTTTTTTATTCCGGACCGCAAAAATTTCGATTCTCACTGTGAAAGGTTACTCAAGCCTACTTGATAAAAATATTTGATCAGATTCGAGAATATGGGAACCGATTTGTTGCTTGCAAAAGGGCAGCAGCGAGGTGATATTTGCGATGAGCCCGATAACGGGACAATTCGTGTGTGGGGATGACGGCTCGTCCACCAGGTGCAAGCAGGGTTGGGCAAAAAACGTTTTTTTCCAAAAAATCGTTTTTTTAAAAAAAAACGTTTTTTTTTAAAACGCCCAGACAGGGTTGAAAAAAAAAATTTTTTTATTAACGAGCTTTTTTTTTAAAAAAAAAATTTTTTTCTTGATTTTTTTTTTGACGAAAATTTTTTTTATTAGAAAAAGTGTTGCAAACGACGTTTCAGGATAAATGAAATCGATACAACATATTTTTCAAAAATTGAAAAATTTTCGCCTGAGACCCAACTTGTGCGGTGACACCCGGTAGTATTGTGCAGATTCTATGGTCTGCGACCACTGTGAGGTTGATGTTCACTAACGATGGTACTCTAATATATTGTAGCATGCTGTACAACGTATTTTAATGCATCTAATGCCGAATATCTGATATACGACCATCAAAATATCGATTACAGCCCAAATCTTGCGTGTCAGATCGACTTTGCGCGCCCGGTTTTGCACCATACCTGCATAGCCACATCACTGTAAAAGACCAGCCCCGCGCATCCCTGTACGAATTTGGGGGCAATACAGGGCGCCGCAGGCGCGATTTTGGAAAAATTGTCCCGTCCACAGAAAAAAAGTGCCAATTTTTTGCCTCGAAAAAGGCCATTTTTGGACATTTCAGCCCATTTTGGGCAACTTTTTTTCATTAAAAAAAAAGCAAAATCTGAGTTTCAAAAAAAAAAATTTTTTTTTTAAAAAAAAATTTTTTTAATTAACCACTTTTTTTTTGAAACAACCCTGCGCCCAGATGACCAAAATATGCCCCCAAAAAAATTGGAAAACGCTCATGTTGGGAAGAAAACGTAGTTAAATGAAGTAATTCTATGTGTTCTGAGGCAAAATAAACGGGTTTCAACCCTTTTCTAGCGAGTTGTAAAGATCCCATATCAGACCCGCATCATGGGACCAACTTTGGCCGGGGTCATCACTGAAAGTCAAACTCCGTATATCGACGTATCTCGACAAAGTAAAAATTGGTCGAAAATTTTTTGAAAAAAATGGGACAAAAAATTGATTTTCCTTGATAATCAGGGTACTTTCCCTGAAAAATCGGGGAAAATCAAGGAAATTCAGGATTTAAAAAAAACGAAAAACGACCCAGGCGTTTTTTTAAAAAAAACGTCGTTTTTTTTAAGAAAAAAATGCCGTCGTTTTTTTTGCCCAACCCTGGGTGCAAGTTGTAATATGAAACTATTGGCGTGTCCCAGTAAAGTAAATCACTGGCACATTTTTTTAGCAGAATTACGTAAGAACTGCTTCGTAATCCACCATTAGTGACGCCCCGGCGCTTGGCACACGATAATACCCTTACTTTAAGCAGATCTGACTTCCTGGAAAAACTGACTATGCCCACATCATGACAGCTGTTTAGGTTATTGAATGGAGCCATGGACTGCTGTGCCGAACAAGCGATATTTTGACAAAAACAAGCAGAAACATGCACAAACACATGAGTTTTTGACCAAAATGGAAGAACGATAAAAAAAGTTGTGAACCAATATGAAGTTGACTTTTCTAATTTTTTAAGAACTGAAAAAGTGCCGAGCTTCTTTCAAAAAAAAATTTTTTGAAAAGTTTTTTTTTACTTTTTGTAACCCAACACTGGTCACTTATAGGCACGCGATGACACCAGGCGTGCCAGAATTCTGTTCCTCTCTGTTTTGAGATGCGCAACATTGACCATAGCAGAAAACACTGCGGGGACAATTTGACAGAAGCGACATTCTCGGGTGCGCATGCCAACCTTTCTTCTGATACTTCAATATCATTTCGTTAATCTTGTCGCGATGGCGCGAATGTTTCGGGAATCCGAACCCGTATCCGGTCTTCGAGAACCACGAGCCGATCGTCAATAGTTCGCATTCGTCGTCTTTGCCCGTTAGATACTCCAACACAACTGCGTCGTACAGAAGTGCGTCCAATTTCCTGTAGACACACAAACACTGATGATGCCCTGGTGCACCGCTCAACTGAGACAACTGGGTCCGAAATATAGTATGGATGGGCGGAAGTCAATGGGAAAGCTTTTTTCAACTTGGAGTTGGTCAACTTATTTGTGAAGCTTCACTTGGTCTGTTGGTTAATATGGAGCTGCTGGATGCTTAGGTTTTGGCACAGCTGATAGCAATAATTGACGGGTCCAGCCGACTTCCATGAAAAACAAGCAAAACGTGCGTGATGAAACCACTCCCTGATTATCAAGAGCAGCCTATCAAATATCCGACAGTTCCGCGCTCACCCGTTCTTGATCATTTTCACACCGTGCGCGACTTTCTGCACGAAACGCTGGTTGGTCTTGATATGATGTATCAGCATTCGATAGTTTCGTTTCAACGTTTCGTGCGTGTTGCCGGACTCGACCGTACCGTAGCTGAACGGTGGATCGACCATGTATGGCTTTTGTAGCTGAAGTGGACAGAAATTTTTAAGAGTGCAGGCTGTGCTGCAGTCTTGTCCTGACGATGGGTGGAATTTTCGAAACGGTGTAAAGGTCAGTTGGGTGTAAAGGTCGGTGTAAAGTTCGGTCGAAAGCTCGGTCGGCGTAGCTCGGTGTAAACGTGAAACATTGCCTGTTATTAACGTGGAATGTTTAAAGTTTACACCGAGGTCTATCACACTGAGCTGTCAACCGAGCTTTCCACCGACCTTTACACCCAACTGACCTTTACACCGTTTCGAAAATATCACCCGATGACCTGGTGGCCAGGCTGTTCATCGAGAAAAAATTTCACAAAGATCCCAATAAATCTGGACGAATAAAATCTGGCCGCGTGTTACTATAATCTATACTTGTGACGAATAACAGCTGTGGTGCACCAGTCCACCGTCAGTCATGTTGTCAGTGTCATACGAGCGGCGTACCAACCAACGGATCGTTGGGTCCCGTCAGTTCATAATGTTCGGTTCGCGTGATCATGAAAGCAGCCAGATTCGCGGTGTAGACGGCCAGAAAGGTCAGCGCGAATGCAGCCCATACCAGCGCCATTATGCGCGCCGTGTAGGAACTGGTATGAGAACAAGAGGTGGAATACGGATTGCGCTCTCTCCTACAGCTATGTGCTTATATAGGGTGGCATTTTCGAAACGGTGTAAAGGTGAGTTGGGTGTAAAGGTCGGTGTAAGCTCAATCGAAAGCTCGGTCGGTGTCAGCTCGGTGTAAACATGAAACATTCCACGTTAACAGCAGGCAACGTTTCATGTTTACACCGAGCTGACACCGACCGAGCTTTCGATTGAGCTTACACCGACCTTTACACCCAACTCATCTTTACCCCGTTTCGAAAATATCACCCATTGAGTCACCAACCGTGGGACGTCCGTGTTGACACTAGCACTGAAAAGCGTGGCCCACACGAGCCAAAGTGACCTCATCAGGGAGAAACGATGACCTGAAACGACAGGGCTAACGCCAAAGTTGGGTGGATTGCACGTTTAAATAAAATTAGTGATGCAACATTTTGATGAATAATAGCACAGCTGTCCACGCACGAATTAATTTTAACAAATAAACAACTCAACTTTTATCCGTCGTGCAAAACTATTCGTGGCAGCTAAACAGGTACAGATAAAAATGGAAATATGTAAGGTCTGCATTTACCGCGCCGTTCGCCCTCAAAACGCAACAAGCGCGGTTTGTACACTTCAACTAACCCAGCAATAACTACACCTGACGAGCCCTGGCGGCTCGGTCTGTCTGCGAAAACAGGGCGAAACAGACCAACATTATTACTGCTTCCACAAGCAGCTTAAGCAGAAAGACTATGTAATTGGGCACATTAGACACTGTTGGTCACCAACTTTTTTGGTCAATAATCAACTTGTTACACTCCAACCAACCTGGCACCGGTTCCTGTTGCATATCATAGCCATCCGGGCTGACCCACTCAAAGAAGAACATTGCAAATGCAGCAGCTTGGATGCACACGATCAGAATCATCACCCACGTACGATACTCGAAAGGCTCTGCATATGTATGAAGGGTGAAACATCATCAGATAACTGTGGACTTCGACCTGTGTTGCGGGCAACATCAGCTATATATGTACATAACCAGGCCAATCTTGTGCGCTCTCACATGACAATTACGTGCAGCTGTGTTTCCTAAGTACATACTACAGCATAGAAAAGTCATTCTTTCAAACAAAGACCAACCATTGCAGGCGACATGGGCCAAAAGGCCTATCATCACAGCCCTTACACCATGACCAAACGCGACCAAAGCATTATGACGCCAAAACTCGAGACAATGGACTGACCCAAGAAAGCGGTGGTCGATAGGGCGCCCTTCCTGATCTTGACCATGATCGCAATGCCCGTCTTCAAGAACGGTGTCGAGAAATCGATGTCGGCGGCGCGCGCCTGATTGATTTTTAACGACGTCACGCACATGTCTGACTTGCCGTCGTATAGATCGCGAATTAGGCCGTTCCACTGGCCGTCGGGCTGACAAAAAAATATTCTGATTCGATTTGACGGAGAAAATTTCGAAAACTCCAAATTGACAACCCCTTTTAACCCCTTTCAGTCCCCATTTTCCGTCCTTGACGCGGTAGAGATCGAACGTGAATCCAACGTCTTGTGAGAGTTTGATTAGCAAATCAATGCAGTAGCCGGTGTTGCGTGGCGGTTTGTGTTTCTGCATCAAACAGCTCAGAACACACTTACGTTTATTCCAGTGCCTCATGAAACATCAACAAAGTGGTGCAAGCTAGTATCGTTCTTTTATGCCAGTCAGCCAGGGAACCATATTTCTTTTATGCCCCTTGGGGCATTTTTCTTTCTTGTTTTTATGAAATCGACGTGTTTTATCAATTTTAATTTAATTTAATTTGTATGATTGAATTCAATCTTTTCGACACATTTTATTATTTTTTTAGTTTTTTTGCAAAATCGGTCACACTCAATTTCTCTTTCATTAGAACGTGGAGGAAGGGAACATGTCGGCCAGCAGCATCATAAAGTGACATGAGCTGATGGACGGACTATACTATTACATGTACGTGCTATGCTATACGCCAGGAGCTACTGGTTGACAAAGAACAACGATAACTCACTCGAATCGCGTTGACCGAAAATTACATAAATTCGGAGAATAACGAACAAATACAAAAACATAATAGAATTATAATAGAATCGAAATGAAAATTTAGTAGTTCTGAAACGGATCCAACAACAATTCAACAAGCTGGAAAATTTGGAAAATTTGTTTCGTGTTGCTTGAGAGAACGAAGTATAAGGCCTAAAGCCCTAACTATACTTCGTTCTCTGAGAGAACAGAGAACAAATTCTCACGCGCTGATTGGCTGTCGCGCGTTCAGTAGCCAATCACCACCCGAGAATTTGTTCTCTGTGTTCTCTCAGAGAACGAAGTATAGTTAGGGCTTTACAAGTTTGTTTATTCCCGCCTTCACTCACCTCTTCCCATTCGCGGTTGGCTTTCAGATTCAGAATCGACAGTTTCGCGTTCGCCAACTTGCCGGTGGCATCGAACTCAATCGGTGGCTGTTCGCGCACGAACGGACGTACGCTCGCATTCAATATGTGACTGCGTGATGTTTCACACAACTAGTGAATATTATTGTATATGTGCAGGTGTGAGCTTTTCTGACGATGCACAAGCACTAATGTTTCACCACGAAGCACGAAACCAGCTTTGCACGATATGTTGCGACCTTGTGTGCGCATTCAGGTTGACGATGACCTCATCATGTGCGTCATGGGAAAACGGGTCGACCGACCGAAACCAGGTTCTGAACACATCCCAGAGTCAGAGTGTCAGCAAAGTGGGAGCACGCACCTGTACAATTCGCTGCCACCCTCCCATCTGAAGTCTTCCGGTTCACCGCAAGTGTACGACGACGCATAGGTGAAATTGTTGCCGTGTTTCCTGTACAGATCGTTCAGCGCTGTGGTAACAATCTAAACAATAGCGTACATGCTTGTCACGGCACAGTCGATGGTCAAAAGTCCACGCGCGACCAATGTGAATATAAATGGACGAGCATTTCACACCTTTATTCCGGCTCTCAACGCCGGAATGAGAACGTTGCGCGTTTCCCTGAACGTGTTCGCCTCGGTGTCGAAGCTGACGGCCAACATGCCGACCTGGTACTCATCAGGGACGTTGTCCTGAACTTGCGCTTGCAATCATGATAAGAATTACGTTCAGGTATAAATTGGAGGAACATATGCCTTGGCTCAATACCTGTTCAATACGCCTGTAGCTTGAAATTTGAATTGAAGTTGAAAAAAAGCCTGCACCTTCAATCCAACCGATGTCTGAGTGACAATCCACAAATAGCCCGTCTTCGTCAGATGATTCTTCGCAGCGGCTGCCATAATCTTTTTTGTCTCATCCTTGGTCGCGTAGAGCACGAAAATCCTGATGATAATCCAGTCGCTCATGAATTTGTTTATGGATGACAGTTGAAAACTAAGATAAATGCGCAAAAAACGTGTTCAGCGGTAACAATGTTCGTTCGCTATGCATATACCTCGCATCTGTTTGCGCCAGTTTCACGATGTCCCTGTCGACCGTCGAGCGTTTCTTGCTCTGAACGTGCTTCAATGTCAAAGCCGACAGAATGTGTAAACTGAAAATGTCACATTTAGATCACAACGGTGAGCAGAAAGCCAAAATGGAAAACGCATGGTTGTTCATGTGAACACTGGAGTTTTCTCGTCGTTGCACTTGGTTTAGACACAGGCGGGCAATACCGTATGAACGTAGGCAAGCGTGACCGCAACTGAGGCAATGACATGACAAGGCACAGTCAACACATGGGGCTAATCTTGTCTGGGGACAGAGTTGGAGCACTAATTTCGCGACAGCGTAAAACTGATCATCTCTACTGATGCGCACCAACTTTTCGGCTTGTCATTGTGCTCCAGCCCCATCACAAAAATCGGTGTCTGACAAAATTTCCTGTTGCCTTTCGCCATCCTCGTAGGTTAAGGTGGAGTTATACTTGTCCATTTTGGGCTTGTAGACAATGAGGACAAATTTTTGCTATGGTTATATTTTGTGATAGAGTTGGAGCACTAATTTTGACCAGCGTAAAACTTGATCCTTTGGTGCAGGGCAAAAACTTTTACGCCGGTCGAAATTAGTGCCTCAACTCTGTCACAAAATATGATTGAAACAAAAACTTGTCCTCATTGTCTACAGGCCCAAAATGGACAAGTATAACTCCAGCTTTAGTCGTAGCGTCTGCGTTCAAAGTTGATGATACGCATCAGTGTCCCTCCCACCTGCTATTGTCCTCCTCAGCCTTGATCAACCGATGGAAACGTTCGTGTCCGAACAGATCAGTCGTGATGACGCCGATTTTCAGCCATTTGTATCGCAGCAGAATCGACGCGATCGCGGACACTTGATGCTCGATGGACGGCGCCATTTGCACGACGTTGTACTCGCGCAGGGACTGGACAGTGGATGTTTACCAGGGGTGGCAATAGGGGCGGGCTTTGGCCGGGCCCTGCGCGGCCCGATCCTCCAAATCTTCGGCCCGGCCCGGCCCGGCTCGAGCAAAAAGCCCAAAATCGCGGCCCGGCCTGGCCCGAGCTCGGGCCGGCCCCGATTGCGACCTCTGACGTTTACTATTGTACATAATACTGTACGTCAGTCACACTGGTCAGTCAATTGTGTCAGCCAGGCCTTCTATCCCACGAGTATGTATTTCTGACTGCCGGACAGTGGCAGTCGGAAAACCGTGATTTCTCATTCTGTCAGCTTATCAACCAAGCAAGCACAGCAGGGGCCCGTGCCTACGGCCCGGCTAAAGCTTCGCGCCCGCGCACGCTGGGCGATCCGAAAACCCGTTAGCATACCCAAAGCTACGCCCGTGAAAATTGAACCGTGTCCCCGAGGGAGGGGGCCACAGACATACATACGTCTTCCTATTTTAGTAGTATAGATTATCGCGACGAATGAAAGATTCAACAATTATGTATTTGTACTGCCTGAAGTGCAGATGTGAAATAAAAATAAGTCCTTCTTTCGTCTCGACGTGTCGCATGAAACCTGATCGAGCTCATTTACGGCAATCGTGAATTGTGAAAATAAGAAGTCCAATAGCCCTTTTGTAGTGCAGCCGCTTGTTATGTGGTCGCAACATCAGCCGACACAAAACATCACAAAATGAACACTCTGAAGGCCTGTTTATACTCTGACTACCCGGCAGCAGCAGTCAAAAATTTGTGACTGCCCGTTCGGTCAGCTCATTAACAGAGCAAGACCAGTAGACGGCAGGCAGCGGTCAATGGACAGTGTGGAACAGGCAATCACTACAAGCAATCACTGCCTTGCCGGGCACTTCTGCGTGGTAGTGACTTCTCCGGATTTTGACTTCTACTTCCCGGAAGTCAGAAGTATAAATCGACCTTAAATGTTAAATCCGTCGTTGTGCGCTCACCTGATCAGGAAATATGCCAGCGTTGTCAGCATTCCAGGCCAACATGGGTATATTGGTGTACGAATTGAGGTACATCCAATATTGCGAGCACTCGGTGGATCGATCGAACTCTTCGATCGCGGACGTGAAAATGATCGCCACTGGCTGCACAGAGATGAAATCTGTTTTACTCGTTGTTCTAGGTTTTGGACACAGAATTTTGTTTTGTTCGTTGTCACACGTCAGTTAAGGTGGAATGATAGTTGATCGCGTGCGACCACTTTCCCAGCGGAATGCATGCTGCTGTACTGTTTTTCGTTTTTTTTGCAATGTTCAGGGGTTTACGTATAAGGTCTCACTTGTTGAAAAAAATAAGCATGCAAAAAAGCATTTTTGTCAAATAAACATGAAGAAACCAAAAATTTGTTATTTTTGGGCGCGACCACAGCTGCGACCACTTTGACACTTGAAGTTGCGGTGGTAGCTGAAGCGTGGTGTTTGGAAGTCAACCGCTCATGGCTTTTATGAGCCTCAAATATGTAATTCTGCGGTCGTTCGTTTAAACAGCATTAGTAATCAACACTGCAAGATTAAAATTTTGCCAAGGAAGTTGAAACATTTCAACTTCGTAAATTTTGGGCGCAACGACCATCTTCTGGGCGCGGCGACCGCTCCAATATTTACGTATCATACCCACTAACTTGAGAGCGTGCTGATTATGGTGTTGTTCTGAATGTTTAGTCTGTTACAAACAAGTTTGAACTGTCTCACACCCGTACTGTATGTGCAAACACATGCTGGCCGCGCCGGTAGTGGTCGCCAGCCCGACTGTAATTCCACCTTAACGTGTATGTCACGTTAATTACAGATGGCTGGTGCACCAGGTCATCGTCAGTGGAAACGGATTGTTGTGACATTTTTGTGTGTGTGTGTGCCATACCTGTAGGATTAGCGGAGCGGTCAGTAGTTAAGAGCGGAGCGGTCTGTGGCGCTCGTTGTGCAACCCCCTTTTCGGTGGCGCTCCAAGTTTTGGGTGGCGCGCGATGTTTATCCGATTTGTTTTTGTGGCGCTCTAAGTTTTTTGCGGAGCGCCAAGTTCGATTTGGCCGTTTTGGTGGCGCCCGAAGTTTTTTGTGGCGCCCCAAGTTTTTTGTGGAGCGCCATGTTTTCGGTGGCGCGCCAGGTTCTTTTGTGGAGCGCAAAGTTTTGCTCACCAGCGCAAGTTCGCAGCGGAGCGTCAAGTTTAGGGAGCAGCATCTGGCATTATGAGGCGCTTCAAGTTTAGGGAGGAGCGCCAAGTTCATGCATGAGAGGAGCGTCAAGTTCGTTCTCTTGTGTGGAGCGCGAAGTTTGATTGCCTACAGAGACTCCCGGTGTTGTCCAAAACATGCGTGGCGCCCAAAGCTTGACCAAATGTTGCGGCCGGCAACACGAGAGGCGCCTGACGTGCCCTCGACCACACCGGTGGAGCGCTAAGTTCGCAAATACATAACTCGCTTAAAAAGGCTCCATTCAGCATTTTGAAATCGGTTCTGGAACCGACTGGTTCATGCGTGCCTTGTTGTTTGATAGTGAAAGGTATCCCGATGCCACCGCATCGCCAATACAGGAACCCAAAAAGTGACCCGATCGACCGGCGAACACCAATGACCGGGTCACCTGTGGAAGACCACCTCCTGTATATACACAAATGGCGAAACATTTTTGACTGTAATTGTGATTGAGTCAATGAATAAAAAATTACAATTGGTCGATTGAGTGAGAAAATACCGATTATATCCGGTCGCACCCGTCAACAGGAGTCATGTGGGAGGAGCCTGATGTGCACAAACATTGTGGGTGGAGCCTGATGTGCACAGCGTCGTATTTTGATCAGCACATGGGCCTTCCGCGCATTAACCTGCCATTGAGTCAACGAGAGTTTGTCTAGTGGCGCCCAAAGTTGGACCAAAAGTTGCGGCCGGCAACACGAGAGGCGCCCGACGTGCGCTCGACCACTTCGGTGGAGCGCAAAGTTCGCAGTTACATAACTCGCTTAAAAAGGCTCCTTTCAGCATTTTGAAATAAGTTCTGGAACCGACTGGTTCATGCGTGCCTTGTTGTTTAATAGTGAAAGGTATCCCGATGCTATCGCATCGCCAATACAGGAACCCAAAAAGTGACCCGATCGACCGGCGGACACCAATGACCGGGTCACCTTTGGAAGACCACCTCCTATATATACACAAATGGCGAAACATTTTTGACTGTTATTGTGATTGAGCGAAAGAATAAAAAATACAATTGGGCGGTTGCGTGAGAGAATACTGGCTAACTTCGGCCAACGTCAGCCATATGGGAGGAGCCCGATGTGCACCAACATTATGGGTGGAGCCTGATGTGCACAGCTTCGTAGTTTGACCAGAATTCCGCCCTTCCATGTATTACCCTGCCATTGAGTCAACGAGAGTTTGTCTTGTGGCGCCCAAAACTTAAGCAGAATCTGACACTGTACATGAAACACACATCAGTGGAGCGCCAAGTGCAAAAAAATTTGAACTGGTTACAAAGATTATCATCATATAAATAACGAATAGTCGCTGATATTGGAGTGTATCCACTATTTTTTCGGCATCCGACTACTGCCGTCAGCCGGGTGGGGAGCGAGACGTACAAAACTGCCAGCCAGTTGAAATGGCTTCACATTATTGTTCAATACTAGTCGGGACCCGTGCCTACGGCCCGGCTACAGCGCCGCGCCCGTGCCGTCGTCCCCCCCCCCCCCCCGAAGACCCGTTAGCATACCCAAAGCTACCCGTGAAAATTGACCCGTCCGCCCTTCCGAGGGAGGGGGCCACATACATACACACATACTACGTCTTCGTGTTTTAGTAGTATAGATGCGAGCGTTGATAATATGTTCACTAATTTGTCTTTTTCACCTCCAGTGCCAGGTCAATGCAAACGCCCGAAGGCTATGTGGCAAATCCTGTTAAACAATAAAAGCTAATGTTGCTTATATCATAACATTCATGGTACTGTCATAGTAAAACGCGTATTGATTTTTTGAAGTGGTGATTTTAATGAGTATAATACTTTAGGGCGCCCTTGGTCATAGTGGAAAATGGCAATGGAAAACTTGGACATAGAAAAGTCTTGCAAACAACTATTATGCATGTGAAGCTGACTTAAAAATAATGAAACTTTGCCACATCATCAAGTGCTTGGACCCAAACAGGAGACCCTTTCTGTAGCGGGCATCCCCTAGGCGTGGTGAACGAATTGTTGATCCCCAATCTGACGTTGACCTCCTCAAATACCTATGATTCTGCATAGTGCATATTTCATATTCATACGTAGTGGACAGAAATGCGGATTAACTGTGCGATCCATCAATATGCAGTGTGCACTGTTTATTCTTAAACGATGCTTGTGCATTCAAAAACAATATCTTATGGAGTACATATGTAATAGGCTATGTATATGCGATTAGATAAATCCGGAATGCGGAAATTGGCGAGCAGATAAATGCGGAA
Source organism: Rhynchonema sp. JSB1_4 (assembly GCA_030248065.1). Classification (NCBI taxonomy): domain Eukaryota; kingdom Metazoa; phylum Nematoda; class Chromadorea; order Monhysterida; family Xyalidae; genus Rhynchonema; species Rhynchonema sp. JSB1_4. The sequence goes on from JASAMV010001038.1 coordinate 67,880, forward strand.
CGCTAAATCATGGAAGGGCGGAATTCTGGTCAAACTACGACGCTTGCACATCAGGCTCCATCCACAATGTTTGTGCACATCGGGCTCCTCCCATGTGGCTGCCGTTGGCCGAAGTTAGCCAGTATTCTCTCACGCAACCGCCCAATTGTATTTTTTATTCTTTCGCTCAATCACAATAACAGTCAAAAATGTTTCGCCATTTGTGTATATATAGGAGGTGGTCTTCCAAAGGCAACCCGGTCATTGCTGTCCGCCGGTCGATCGGGTCACTTTGTGGCCGGCTTGAACAAAGTCCTCCCCTGGTTGAGGCAGAAAGAAAAGAAAGAGATTCGCTCGGTGACTTTTAGTATGGTTTGGAGGGATGATCGTGGCAGAGCGGCTCGCTCAGAGTCACGAACGACCACGCGATCGGATGGCTCGTCACGCGACCCAGGAACGTCGTCACGTGACATGACAACTACGTCAACGACTGGGACGTCCAGCCGTGGAACCCGTGTCGACCGTGACCCGTCGCGTCATCGCTTCGGTGATTCGCTACGTGAACGTCCCCGTCGCCGCAGTCGTAGCGGTAGTCGAGACAGCCGTGTGAGCCGAACGTCGCAACAGGAATCGAGTCGAGGTCGCCGCACGTCGCCGGCGCCTCCACGTCGTTCACGACGTGAACAGCAAGAACAAACGTTGGTGTCTGTCACGCAGGAGGAAGCGAATCGACTACACCCCAGGGATATTGAACGTGGACCGAATGGAGAACTGTACCGTCGAGTGGATCCACGCGATCGTAGCCGCGGAACGACGCGTCGTCACTCGCCGTCGCGCTCAGTGACGCGTACATCGCCGAAACGTGGTCGTCGGAGCAGTGAACAACGTCGCTCGCGAACGCCGCCGCGACGCAGGTAGCCTGAATCGTCAAGGAAAATCCTGATGGTGCATAATGCCACAGGTGGGGTTCTCGCAACCTCGTACATCGTTATCTCGATATCGCCTACTAACATCGTTATTTTCGCCGTTGAACGTCATGTCTTCATATTCTTCTATTTTCTTCGTCATGAACGTCTCGTTACGTCATTTTCTACTTTTGCCGATTTGTACGTCGAATTGGTCGCAAGGATCACCGGCCGTCGCAAGGACGAACGTCTGGTGGAATCCTCACATTTATATCATGTATTTGTTTTGTATCGATTCTTCTGTGTTTGTCGTGTTTGCTACTGTGTTTTGTCTTCGTTATTGTCGCCGTTATTGCCGTCATTTTATCGTAAACATTACCTCGTTATCGTAAACGTCATTTTATTCTCGTCTCGCTTCTCCGCGAGCTTTCTGAATCATCTCTTCGTTTTCTCTCTTCGTTCTCTGTGTAAGTGTCTCTCGTAATTGTGTTGAACGCACCAAACTGGTTTCTTTTGTGTCATCTCGTTTTACTGTGTTCTTAGTGTTTCGTCGTGTTTTGTAGTTTGTGTACCGTTGGTGGTTCGCGTTAGTAGTTGTGTTTTGTGTTTGTCGTTTGCCGTTAGTTTATTCTGTGTGTGCTCTGTTCGTTTTTCTTGCTGCCGTAGTTCAGTCGTTATTTTATTTTGTGTTAAAGTCAAATTCATCGGTAGTCAACGGTAGGCATCGGTAGGCATCGGTAAGCATCGGTAAGTAGTCATCGGTAGTTCAACGCATCACAGCCCCGCATCTCCCATGTCGCGATGACTGAACTGCCGTATTCGAGCCCGTAATATTGTGCTTCGTCAACTTCGATTCAATCACCGATTTTCCCCCCCTTGGACTTTCGACGGCATAATTCATGAACTGAGGAGGGGTGGCTCGAAACGTCTTGCGCCAAAGTAGAGCCCGCCTTAAGTGGCAAGCCTGGTCCTCCTTCCCTCATGCCGTCTCAATGGTTCGATCTTCCCGTCATCATCATCAAATCCATTCCAATCTCATCAACCCAATCCAATTCAAATTCAATTCCTCAACGATCGAACAGTGGCTCATTCTATCTCTCGTCGCCTTCAATGTTGGTCGACAGCCACAACCCCATTCTACAACCGTAATCGCCTTCCGTGTCGTAAGTATCGTGTTATTGATGTTGGCTACGAATTCTCGCGTCATCTTAAATGAACGTTTCCGTCGTCTCTACGTCCGTTTTATCGTCGGCTTCGCAGGGGCTCGCCAAACTTGGTCCGTGGGAGATGTGGCCGGCTTGAACAAAGTCCTCCCCTGGCTGAGGCAGAAAGAAAAGAAAGAGATTCGCTCGGTGACTTTTAGGTGTTCGTTTGTGTTTTTCGTGTGTGCTTTGAATTCTGTGAGACTGCGCTAACCCGTATTGGTAAACGTGATATCGAGAATTGGCGAGGGGATCGATCTGTGGACGTGAAAGGCGTGAAACGCAACCCCGGAGTTGACCGCGCGTCACTCGGCGGGGCCTTTTGTTGAGGTTTGGATTTTGAGTGTTTTGTGCATTCGACCGTGTTTCTAGCTTAGGTGGCCGTGCCCCGTCGTCAGTCACGCCGGTCGGGCCTTACCGTGCAGTGCAAGGCCGTATCGTTGGGCGGGGAAGCCGTGTGGAGTGCCGCCTCGCCCCACGACTACAACTTTTTGGGTTCCTGTATTGGCGATGCAGTGGCATCGGGATACATTTTAGCATGAAACTACAAGGCACACATGAACCAGTCGGTTCCAGAACTGATTTCAAAATGCTGAAAAGAGCCTTTTTAAGCGAGTTATGTAATTGCGAACTTGGCGCTCCACCGAAGTGGTCGAGGGCGCCTCTCGTGTTGCCGGCCGCAACTTTTGGTCCAACTTTGGGCGCCACTAGACAAACTCTCGTTGACTCAATGGCAGGTTAATGCGCGGAAGGCCCATGTGCTGATAAAAATACGACGCTGTGCACATCAGGCTCCACCCACAATGTTTGTGCACATCAGGCTCCTCCCACATGACTCCTGTTGACGGGTGCGACCGGATATAATCGGTATTCTCTCACTCAATCGCCCAATTGTAATTTTTTATTCATTGACTCAATCACAATAACAGTCAAAAATGTTTCGCCATTTGTGTATATACAGGAGGTGGTCTTCCACAGGTGACCCGGTCATTGGTGTTCGCCGGTCGATCGGGTCACTTTTTGGGTTCCTGTATTGGCGATGCGATGGCATCGGGATACCTTTCACTATTAAACAACAAGGCACGCATGAACCAGTCGGTTCCAGAACCGATTTCAAAATGCTGAATGGAGCCTTTTTAAGCGAGTTATGTAATTGCGAACTTAGCGCTCCACCGGTGTGGTCGAGGGCACGTCAGGCGCCTCTCGTGTTGCCGGCCGCAACATTTGGTCAAGCTTTGGGCGCCACGCATGTTTTGGACAACACCGGGAGTCTCTGTAGGCAATCAAACTTCGCGCTCCACACAAGAGAACGAACTTGACGCTCCTCTCATGCATGAACTTGGCGCTCCTCCCTAAACTTGAAGCGCCTCATAATGCCAGATGCTGCTCCCTAAACTTGACGCTCCGCTGCGAACTTGCGCTGGTGAGCAAAACTTTGCGCTCCACAAAAGAACCTGGCGCGCCACCGAAAACATGGCGCTCCACAAAAAACTTGGGGCGCCACAAAAAACTTCGGGCGCCACCAAAACGGCCAAATCGAACTTGGCGCTCCGCAAAAAAACTTAGAGCGCCCCAAAAACAAATCGGATAAACATCGCGCGCCACCCAAAACTTGGAGCGCCACCGAAAAGGGGGTTGCACAACGAGCGCCACAGACCGCTCCGCTAATCCTACAGGTATGGTGTGTGCCCAGCAGACCCCACACAAAAGGCTTGCAACACAATGACCAACATTTCGAGCACCAACATGAACAGTTTGTTCAGCTTCTGCGAAGCCGTCTGTGCGTCAGCGTAACGTCACCGCCGGTGCATCTTGCTGTATGCGAGTTTCGACACAACACATCACAGACACACTCTTGGGTCCAAAAATAAACACAACACTTTTAAAATTTTTCCCCCTAAATCCACCTTTTCTGGCGCAATCTTGTTGCAAATCATCTGCGCCCATTCGTGTGGATAATAGTCCATTTCATAATCCAGCATGATCGGTTTCAATCGATAATGTTTCATGATCTCATACAGTCCGCGTTGATCCTCGTTGGTCGTATCGATCTGCGTGTTGATCGCACCCGTGTAGCCTGATTGTCAAAGGGAACAACATACATACTGTAGGTTTTTTATGGAAACAATGCACACTTCGTGCCATATCTGCCCATAGCGCTGTCACACCAATATAAACACAGATATGGTAACCTTTTCTGCCAAAAGCGCCCGCCGGAAACATGGTCACGATCGTGATATCGTCACGTGCCAGTGCTTCCTCTGATGTTTCACTCCTCGATGCAGGATTGTGTTGCGAGGTTGTTTCGGAGTTGGTCGCCGGCTTTGTCTGGCGACGGCCGCCCCCGATTTGAATTCCACCTTTGCGTCTCTGGGCCAGGCAGAAAGTTGCTAACAAAAGACTTACTGCCAGCGGTGGTGGTCGCATGATGCGTGGTTGGCTAGCTGATGTTTCACGGCACGGGTGTAGCTGACCGGCAATAGCGTCCGCTGTGCAATATGGACATATTTTTCAATCCGGAGTTTTTACGGCAGTAGATGCGACCAAGGGCTATAGTACACGTAAACCCACTGTTTTTTATTTCACCCAAAATGCACTGCAAAAGAGAACGAAAAATTCCATTTTCTCATTTTGGTATGCTGCCCGGCCGCCAGGCACGCGGCTGGCGCAAATATACCTGAGTACATTAGCTGAAGTATAAGCCCTTGCCCTCCGCAAGCGTGCCAGACTTTTTCCGAGATTGGTTACACAAACAAACTGCATGCAAGTCCAGTTTATAGGGTATGTATACACTACATCGTTGGACATGAGGCACAGCACGAACCCTAATTTCCCGTCTGCAGTGCCTTTGGGACCAACCCTGCTCGTGTGTGTGCACGCATGCTATCAGTATGCTCATTTCAACAGTACCCTCTGGAGTTCATACTCTGCGAATCATGCAAACATGGGACCTGCTATGGTTGCCTGACGTTAAAGGCGACTGTTCCTAGAAATTGTAGAAAGATGCTGGCTAATTGTTACGTCACTACTTCATTCAACCTGCAATATCGTTGCCTTGCAAAATCAGGGCACGACGAAGCGGTGTCCACCTTTTTGTGTCATTCTAGGAACCAGTGTTTTCTGCGACCGGACATTTTTCTGTGACTTTGTCGCTGGAACATAATGGAAAGACAAGGTTTTATTTTGCGCGTGCAAACAGAGAAGCAAGCAGTGGAATTCTAATGAATTTTTGAACATGATCCCGGGGAAGAGTGCTTTTGTCCATGGAAGTTCGTTGAATTACAGTGAGGCATAGTATCATGGTGATTTATCACTAAAGCAACGTTTGAAAAAATAATGAAGCCGGTATGGCGATGGTGCACTGGAATAATTTCTGGGATGAATTATACATGTGCACCCACGTTCACACGAATTTGGAATAATTTAAAGCGGCCCCGCCGCTATTGTTTTCTTGGTTTTCGACCTCGTTTTTTTACTTATGTCGTTTGTTGGCATCGAGATCAAGAACATCAGTTTTGACGAACTTCACCAAAGTGGCGATTACCCACCGAAATCGATCCGTCAGATATTTACGGGCCAAACATTGACGGTGGCCCGATAAAGCATTTGCTCATTTGTAAATGATAAATGGGACGATGCTGAAGACCGACACAAAGACACATGACCGACACAAGATTTCCCTGATATTTCAACAATCTAGAACTTACTGCTGCAGTTCTTCACTAAAATCGATGTTGGTATCTGACGCAGTTTGTGCGTATGGCCGAGGCCGGGTATGTCATATCGAAGCAACCCGGGTTTGCCTAAGGCAAGTCCATGACAAGTCTTTGCAATAGCGCTTGCCCGCAAAGTTGTTGCGAACCAAGGTGTCGTCAAATGAATGTTTATAGTTTCACCTTCACTCTACATCGTTTTTCACCAGGCAAAATAAAAAAACGCAGGGAAACCGCACATCAGCACAGCCGTAAAATGTATGTACATAAATACATACTGTCGACGTTCTTGAAAAAATAAAGAACATGAATGCTTGTGTGGACAATATATTGCACCGAGCGGATTATCACCACTTAAGATTTCACAAAATTTCCGTTTCAATTCCAGCCAAGTCAACTTCAGGCTGACGCGGAGGCCGCCTTCGCTGACCAGCGTAAACGTTAGTTCGCTTCATCCGTATCATCGTTGACGCACATGGCTTGACCAGCGTAAAAGCCGTTTCGCTACATTCGTATCCGAGTGTTGACACACAGTATTTTGACCTGCGTAAAAGCCATTTCGCTACATTCGTATCTGAGTGTTGACGCACAAGATTATGAAAAGCGTAAAAGCCATTTCGCTACATTCGTATCCGAGTGTTGACGCACAGGATTTTGACCAGCGTAAAAGCCATTTCGCTACATTCGTATCCGAGTGTGGACGCACAGAATTCTGACCAGCGTAAAAGCCATTTCGCTACGTTCGTATCCGAGTGTTGACGCACAGAATTCTGACCAGCGTAAAAGCCATTTCGCTACGTTCGTATCCGAGTGTTGACGCACAGGATTTTGACCAGTGTAAAAGTCATTTTGCCGCCGGCACACCGTAGAATTTGACGGCTCTGCGCGCTTCCTCGTTCTGTAGCACCCATTCAAGGTGGTCCTCTTTGACTCGTAGATAGCGAAACGTCCGTGTGATTGTGGCCAAATACAACGAGTGATAGATGAGCAGCAGCAGGACTACCGGCACAAGCACGTAGTGCAACTGAAACATCGATGATGACATCGATGACCATATTTGGTTGCGGTCCGGAGATCACACAATCACATCGCTTGGGAGAACTTGGGCTTGATCGGGTATACACATTTTCAATTTTCACAGCCAAGGTCGACCAATGCTGTTGTTTCTATCCAGTTTTTTCGAACACCCTGGTTCGCATTTACCAGCGATTATTCGGTCCCTTTACTATGTATGTTATGTCTACTGCGCGCTCATTTCGGAATAATCAAAATCAGAAGCCGGAATACCATAACAGCTCACTTTTGCGTGTGTGACGAACAGAACGACGAGTGCGAACAGCGCGCACAAAAGCAGACCGATGGTGAATAGGAGAATGATGATCTCCGGCCACAAGTACACGCTGATCGTTCGTTGCACACCGGCAATCACGCGCACACACGACAGAATGTGGATGAGGTGGAAGAGAATGAAGCTGGCACTGAAATCAGTTTCATTCAAGGTGTGTGATCGAAGAACATCAAATTCTTGATGCATTCACACCCGACGATTACCTGATGCACCAATCGTACATGTAAATAGGTCGAAACGGAGTGGAGTAAACATTACGCTGTAAATATTGAACTGAAATACCCCACCGAACAAAATAAACATCAACCCCATGTCATAAAACAATCCCAAGCGCACATGAACATGAGGTAGATGAGATGGAATGAGTGGTAGAAGTGAAGTTTGAGTTGTCCGATGAACCAGAGTTCGTAGCACAGTCGTTTCACGAGCCGATGGAATACAATCGATAATGCACCCAGCACTGAAACATCAGGCAGCATCAAAGGGACAACTTGGTGGTGCATCTCGCTCGTTGAGTGAGATAAGTACTATTTAGAGAGGCTGAAGGCAAGTCGAGAAAAGAAAAGACTGGACAAGATCAAATTCACGGAATGCACTTTTCTGGCATGCATTGGGGTCGGATTTTACTTTGACTTGCTCATCAAAATGACGAACGTGAAAAATGGTTTTATGCAACACACCCACATGCGCGAAACCTCAGCCAGCTTGCCATTATGCATAAAAATTTTTTATTAACCACTGCATACAGTATATGCACGCGCATGTGTTGTAGAGCTACACGCTGGCTGCTGCTTCACAATTGTTTCGATTTCGATGCCAAGTCAAAATCAAACTCAACCCCGACCAATTCCAGCACACAAAGATCTGACCTAAAAATAAGACCAACCAATAAACATGGCACTGACACCAATGGTGCAGCCGGTGGTGACGAAGGCCGCCTGCCTAATGTGTACCCTCCTGCAGATCTGGTATCGCGGGTCGCGTTCACGAAATGAAGGTTGATTCTCATATTCTTCACGTTCCAGTTGGATGACGTCACTCAGGGGCATGGCAGCCAGCCAGACACCACACACGTCTGCGTAGAGTCAATCGGACAACGACGTTGTTGTGGATCCCTTGGGTCGGTATGGGCACTTTATTCGCATATCAGGTGATGCCCCGGTCGCGAGTACCCAGCTATTATCACAGTTTCGCGATCCTCGATGACGATAAAAATTGAAGTTCCTCCTGCAGGATTGAAATTGGATGACGTAGTTCCTTTTGAAACAGTGATATCATGATATTGGTCGCACAATGACTTTATAAGAATTGGTCAACTTTTTTTCCTGAATCGTAAAGAGGGACAGTGACGGGGCAATGACGTTGCGTTGCGTGATCGCACACAAAACACGTAGTAAAGAGAATGTTTCAGACCTGCGGCAACGTGGTTGATCTGCTAGGTTATTTTCAACTGAAAATGTTTTGTGAGAATCACAAATAGCACAGTAGTTAAGAGTGACTGAACGTGAAAATCAGGATTGATTTTGATGAATTCTTATATAGCCATTGTGCTACCAATAACAGAGAAGTTGAAATGCCATCTACACTGCATCGGAGAACAAGTATTATTATCACAATGGAACACTGTTTTTTGCACAGTACTGCCATTCAACTTCTCGTGTAGATGAAGCTTTAAAACTTTCACCATGGTTTGATTATGCAGTTTAATTGTGAAAGAATATCCAATTTTATACTGGCTTGCAGATCTATATGTATCGTCCTCGTGCTAAGCGGCAGCGCCAACAAAAACATCCCATGTTGGCTCTGTGCAGCGCTACCTGACCAAAAACAGCTTCTTTTTAGCGGTCGCACACCAGTTGCGTCAGAGACACAGACAACAGAGTGGAGCATCGCATAAAAAAGACGGAGTAAGTGAGACCTTCAAGTTCGTGTTTGTGTGGCGTGGCGGTTGTCAGCCGCCGCGAGCAGCTGTCTTCCAATGATATATAAGCACAATAAAGCTCACCAAGTTTGTTCATTAGCGCAGCCAAGTGGGCAAAAAACACCGTTGACCTACCTACCTTCTGCGCCCTGACAAGATTGGTGGGGACAAAAAAACAGAAGAAGAATATTCTAACTGGTGAGAAAAAGACATTTTAGCACCCAGAAAAACGACGCTCCCGTTTGGAGTGCGTCATAAGAGCTCGGGGGCGACAGCTTCGTTTATTCAAGAGCTCGTAAAAAATGGGTGATTTGCTGTCGATGTGTTGCCCGTTTGTTGTCGTTGATCGGCAACAGTTAGTGTTGCACCGAAAGTGGGCGCGTTTGCCGCAAATTTAATTTAACCCGTATCTTGGTGACCGGACCGAACCTACCGTAGTTCGATGCACTGGGACTAGACAAAAATGTGCAAAAACGTTTTAAGTTACATGTTTCAATCTGATGCAGCAGTGAGCCCTCATAAGTGAAACTTTAAAGCTTTGATATGAAGCTTTTAGGCTATTGGTCGCACAATGACTGTATGAATCGATTGAAAATTTATCCTGACTGAAAAAGCACGCCTCGCTGCAGATCACCAGCGCCCTATTTACATTTTCCAGAGCATTTCTGCCGGTGTCATGGCCAATTTCTTTGAACGCAGTGACTGTGATGGCGGCAGAAATGGTTCAGAAAAAACATAACTAAGTATAGGTTGGTGATATGCAAGGCGTGCTTTACCATTCAGGAAAAATTTTGAATGAATCCTCATACAATGTAACCCTTGTGCGACCAATATCACCAGCATGCAGCCCATAAATGAATATCTGAGCACGCGTGTTGCCAGCATTTAGAAACAAGCTTTGGTATGTAACTCATTCTCCGCCCCACTTTCGGTGCAACATAATCCATAATCCATATCCAATTTTCCTGCACTGATGGGGAAGCGCGATGAACAACATACACGACTGCAGTAAAACAACAGAAAGAGAATTGCTGGTGGTATGTGAGCGGCAAATTTACTCGCTCACCAAAAACTCGGTCGTCAGCAACAACATGGTGCACCATGGTTGTGCAGTTGGTGGGTACCAGACCAATTGGTGAAATATGCACACCACTTTAGATCGCCGGGGGAGTAAAAATTGCACTGTGTCACTGTTGCACGTGTCATTTTATGACGATTATGACGTCACGATTTTAAGCTTTATGGGAGCTTTGTCCGAAAGATTATCGAGTAACATGGCATTTCCGCATGAGCAGAATCTATATTTTCCGTTTATCCCGCGCTGCTTATCTGAGTGCGCTTCGAACAGGAGGATACGGAGATCTGATCAGACCCACTGCTACATAATTCGTCCTTAGACGGCATCCCACCTACAGATCAACTTCTATAAATGAAACACGAATTCAGCCGAAGGCAGCCAACCCACAATCTAAACTTGCCAGCCTGGGTCTCTGCCAGACACTGACAGGTCCACAAGCGTGTCGTTTTAAAAAGAAGTGCCTAACACGGGTGCACACCATAAAAAACGGGGACAAACGGTCGTGAGCAGGCAACGTGTGGAACAGTGTCACACAGATTAGATGCTAATGCTGAGAATTTCTCGGCAAATGTCAGGATTTTCGCTTTTCAGGAATGAAATTTAAAGTCAGCCCCCAACCAGACTTTCAATAATATGGCACCAGCCAGTTGACAGTACAATAGAAAACATACGGTATCAAGCAGAATTTCGCTAAAACAACTCTCCAATTTATCAAACAACTCGCATGTATGTATGATGATGGTGATATGAAGAACGGCAAAAGTGTAGTGCACAGCAATTTTTTTGGACAAGTTTCAGCATCAAATAATGTTGGGGTCTATGTGAATTACAACTGAATAAGTTTATTGAACGAAACACTGGATTTTTGAATTCAGTGCAAACAGGTAAGATGTGAGACGAAGGTTGCTATTATGTGTACATAACTGAAATCCCAGTTCAAGAGCGCAGGTCCATAAAGTCAATTTCTCTGAAACTCTTTTAGTTTTAGTTCAAGCACAGAAAGTAGCGTTTCCCGCCGCTATGGGTCAAATTCAGTCAATTTGCTGCTTCGCTGGCGACTTTTCACAAATCTAAACCGTGAAAACATGTACTAACATCACAATGTACTACGGGCTCACACAGTCGTCCGGTGGTGTTATTTTTCTCGTTATTCCTGTTTTTCCGTCCCAAAACCTCTAAGGAACGGGGTGTCATTTCACACCGAAAAAAGTGAACGGCCGCTTTGGTCTCAACGACGTTCGCGGTCACTGATGTGGTTTTATGGTGCTTTTTATCTTGACTGACGCATCTTGCTCGTTTTTGACGTCACAAATTGGTGACTGAATATGCGGACTACGTGTACATACATACATAGGTACATACATAATACCAACGTGGGAACACAATTGCACAATTGTGAAAGCAGTGTGTGCCTTGTGAACCATTTCGTGTCAGAAATCTACGAATAAGGGCGGCCTTAGCTTAAATCCGGAAACCGGAATCCGGAAACATTTCCGGAAAACGCATTATTTTCGCATGTAAATTTTTGCGTTTTCCGGAAATATTTCCGGAGTCCGGAAATGTTTTGTATTTTTGCATGCAAATTATTTCCGGGTTCCGGATTCCGGATTTAACCTAAGTTCGCCCTAAGACCGTCTGATCGGCTCGACAACACACGTATATTTTCGTCATATACATAGTTGGGTGTTCTGCAATGTGAAATTTTCCGCCCCCCGATGTTGACATTAAGCGACCGGCTGTGCTGCTTTATTGTAGCCCTAATTAGAATCTGAACAATGTGCCCATGTTTTCACAGTGGTCTTACTTGATTGTACGTATTTGCCGAAGTTGTGGTCATTAATGAAATTAAAAGTCGAGCCATTATGTAGCACATAACGACCTCTGCATGAGTGTGCGCGGTGTGCTCAAAACAGTCCACAAGCCATATTAAGACGCACATTGGCTGCAGCGAAAGAGGGGAAGTGGTCGGCACGGACAGACAATCGGGACCTGCGCCGAACTCGAACTCAGACTGGTTGGTGCAGAACCAGGACTGTATTGGGGAACCGCAATCTTTGAACTATGTCAATCCGCCCGAGAGTTTGTGATGGAGTTTAGGGTTATTTTTTATATTTTTTGTTTGTTATTTATTTTGTGTTTGATGTTGATTTGGTTTTGTTTTGTATTCCATTTTAGATTGATTTTATTGTATTGTAAATTTGTTATTGTTCACGTCGTGCTCTTGATACTGATAGTCGGTTCTGGTCGCTCTGCTCTCTTATCGTTGTGCTTCAGAAATGGTTGTTAGTTATTTATGTATTTATTTATTTGTGAATAAAGCACAGTAGCCGAAATAAATATGCGATGCTTTATTTATTTGATGAAGGAAAGAAAACCATTTATTGACACATGCCAATGAGTTTATCCACCGTGAAGTTCTTCCACCGTTGTGTTTCTGTGAAGTACAGCTTGCAGCTGTGCCGCAGTGATAGGCATCTTTCTCCGATGACGTCAACAAAGGAAATTATCGAAATATTGTTAAAAAATGCTTTTTGACTCAAACACTGAGCGCTCAGCACGTCGTTTTGAAGCATGCTGGGTTTAATCTCTCTGCTGTCTTTGACTGACCGTGCCCGCGAAACTGTTCGTGACGATTGGGGCATCCCAGAGCAAAACAATTGCCCATGGCAATTTGTTTCATGCGACTTTTTTGCATTGTGCGTTTCTTTCTGCGACTTGCCTACCAGTTTGGACTTGGCGGTTTAGTTTTGTCGCAGGTCAGTCTCTGTCTGTGCTGTGTCAGTTCAAACAAGTAAAATTACCAACACACATTACATACAGTATGTAATACTTGTTGGTTTTTTTCTGCAAGTGAGTTGAGCGTATAATTACACCGTAGTAATGCAACATGCTGTTTGGGGGATTAACCGATCGGTGACTGGGTTTGATTCTCTTTCGCTGTCCCCCTTTTCATTTGTGTGTTTTGGTTTGCGCGTCAATTCACTTGCGTGATTTGCTTTCCTCACCCCGTTTTCAAGTTTCGTGGTTTTGTAACTTTATACTGTCCGAGTTTTTACGAGATCGCAGTTTTCGAGTCTTTCATAAGGCTTGCATGCACTATTTCAATACTAATTCATAATTTAAAAGGTGCACAAACGTATTGACCAAAACTCATACATTCCTTCCTTTTTCAAGCCGCTCAAGCCATCGAAAATGCGTCCGGGCCGTCATTTCATGAAATTCATCACCAAATTCTCGCGCCAAACACGCGCCCACTGAGCAGGTCTGTGTGGTCAAGTGCGTGTCATTTTACCATCAAATGCTGCTAAGTAAGCCATGCCGTAAACCCACTGTTTGCTCATGCAAATGTGCAGTGAAACATCAGGTGACCGAGGTACCTGTTTACTGTATCTCTTGTAACCACCTGCTCTGATAAGATCCTGCCTGATCAAACCACATCAGGAATTCGAGATGTAGTAGAACGCCAGCTTGCATTTATTTTCAGCTGCCGCCTCACTTCGTCACCACGTTCAGTGCGACCACCAGTCACGTGTGCAGACGGGGTGCAGCACATGAAACATTAGCTGATGCAGTACGCCAGGTCGGTGAAACAAAAGTTATTTATCAAGGTTTGCTTGCGAGTTACAGTACCCCATGCGCATTGGCTCATTTCTTCTGCGCGTTTGCTTGTAGTTGCAGTTTTGGCGCCAATAATTCTCATTTGAAAGTGCTTGGTCAGTCCAGCACTACAGCGACTATTCATACCGTAATCCAACAGCAGTGATCCTTGACTGGGGGCGAACCTTTCGGTCACCATGGGTGAGCCCAGAACAGCAGCGCTGATATGAATAGACAAAGCACTGACCCGCTTATGCGACTATGTTCGTTGTGCATCTCTGTCAAGCGGTTTCATTCTTGTCACAGATCAGTATGGTGTGCCGTTGTTGCTTGAGACTTCAAGGTTGTTTCCCACTGTTTGTCTTACGCAACGGACGAGAGTCGGGCGGGGGTGTTCTCTTCTGTGATCCTCACATGTACGCTGGGCCATAGGTACATACTCCATTTGCGTGCATTGTGCAAATCTCAGGGTGTTCAAGGTAATTCACATTGGTTGACCTCCCTGTCTGCGTCTGTACAAGATTGAATCATGGTGCTTGGCGCGAAAAGACACATTTGAAAAGACCAGTGCTCATAAATGCCCACCGTAACCAGAGTGTGCGCTGGGTGTTTTTGACAATCATCGATTTTAAGCGGTTTTGTTTGCATCCTGTACCGGTAACTAACAACTGTGTGGCTGCAGTTGCACTATCATTTGTCATGCCCTTTATATTGGACATAAAACCATTACATAACTGAAATTAAGTGAGTCTCAGTTTTCGACAGGGAACCACGCAAGTAAATTTGCCCATGGGCATGATAACATTGTCTGACACTGACGATGTCCAAGTGCACTGCCTGAATTTTCGAAATCGCTTAATCCGCTGTGATTTTTGAATTTGCAATCTAAGAGAATCCGACAGGTACTGAACGAGTGAATCATTAGGTTGCCGTTAAGGTTGTCGATTGTCCACATCTCCGTCCAATGCTCTCGAAACTTGTATCTCCGTCCACCATTCTCAAGGCATTGATGAGCACTGGTCTTTTAAAATGTGTTTTTCGCGCCAAACACCCAGATTCAAACTTGTACTGACTCAGACAAGGAGGTCAACAAATGTGAATATCCTGAGGGACGATATGTTAACGACCGACACAAGAATACATGACCGACACAGGATTTCCCGGAAATTTCAAGGGCGGTAATTTAAAAAAATTTGAAAATAAACGTGTGGAGGGAGTGGGTCAAACTTGGAAATTCAAGTTTTAACGCCCATTATCGTGGTCGATAGAGATGGTGGACATTCGACAACTTTTGCGAATGGTCGCCGGAGATGGCGCCGCAAAGCTTTTACCCAGTCCACACCGTCGCCATGTAGGCTAACTGTCTCCAAGAGCTTTTCACCAAAACAAGTTTTGAGAATGCTGGACGGAGATACAAGTTTCGTGAATGTTGGACGGAGATGGTGGACAATCGACAACTTTAACGGCAACCTGATGATTCACTCGTTCAATGCCTGTCGGATTTTCTCAGATTGCACATTCAAAAATCAGAGCGGAGGAAGCGATTACGAAACTTTCGAAAATGTGTCCGGTCGCGCAGGTGTCGGTCGCTAACATCACGCCAAGGATCACTGCTGTTGGGTTACAGTACGAATAGCCAATGTTGCTGGACTGAGCGCAAGCACTTTCAAATAAGAATTATTGGCGCCAAAACTGCAAATTCAATCAAACACGCAGAAGCAATGAGCCAATACGCAGCATGGGATACCGTTTCTCGCAAGCAAACCTTGATAAATAATTTTTGTTTCACCGACCTGGCGCACTGCATTAGCTGATGTTTCATGTGTTGCACCTTGTCTGTGCACTGCTGCACACGCGTGCGTGAACGTCGAACGTGGTAACCAAAAGGGATGCGGCAGCAGACTGTAGAAGTGCTGAAAAGACATACAAGCTGTTGTTCTACATCTCAAATTACTAATGTGGTTTGATCAGGCCGGATCTTATCAGAGCAGTTGGTCACAAGAGATAAACAGGTCAGTGCGTCGGTCACCTGATGTTTCACTGCACATTTGCATGAGCAAACAGTGGGTTACGACATGACTTACTTATATCAGCATCTGATAGTAAAATAACACACAGTTTGACCGCACAGACCTACTCAGTGACGTGCGTCTGGCGCGAGAATTTGGTGAATTTCATGAAATGACCGTCCGGATACAATTTCGATGGCTTGGGCAGCTTGAAAATGAAAGGAATGTATGAGCTTTGATCATTATGTTTGTGCACCTTTTAAATTATGAATTAGTATTGAAATAGTGTATGTAAACCTTTATGCAAGAGTCGAAAACTTCAATTTCGCAAAAACTCGGACAGCATAAAGTTTCAAAACCAAGAAACTTGAAAAGGGGGTGAGCAAATCAAATCACGCATGTGAATTGGCGCGCAAGCCAAAACACAGAAATGAAAAGGGGCGGGGACAGCGAAAGAGAATCAAACCCAAGCACCGATCGGTTAATCCCCCAAACAGCATGTTGCATTACTACACGGTGTAATTATATGCTCAACTCACTTGCAGAAAAAGCCAACAAGTATTACATACTGTATGTAATGTGTGTTGGTAATTTTGCTTGTTTGAACTGACATAGCACAAACAGACTGAGCTGCGACAAAACTAAACCGCTCAATCCAACACAAAAACTGGCAGGATATTCGCAGAACGAAACCACAATTCAAAAAAAGTCGCATGAAACAAATTGCTTGGACGATTGTTTTGCTCCGGGATGGGCATAACCACCTGGGGGCCCAGCGGGCCCATAGGGCCCAGCCACAGGGTGGGTACAGCAAGCGTTGGGCCCCCTGGGCCCCCAGGAAGATATGTCTGTGAAAAAGGCTGGGCCCCCTGGGCCCCCAGGTAGAAATGTGCACGCGCTAACATCTGCATGCATGCGCTATGCGCATGTTTCTTGAGATAAAGATAGTGTAATAATGGTGCAAGCTCATCATGTCGTGCACTTTGACCACCAGTTCGTGTTCAAGCGGTACCCGTACGTGCACATCACGGACTGCAAGGAACCCGAAGTCGACCCCTATGGTGAAGGCGACAAATGGGTGGTCTTGCATGTCCTGTCACTCGCAATGCTACAAGGTACGAAGCCGGCACACAAAAAAACAGTTTGCATTGCTGCAACTGTACAAATGTACAAATTCTTCGGGTGTGAAATCGACAAATTGCCCTGGTTCCAACCACCTAAAAGTGAACCGGCCACGGTTCCCACTGCTGAGCACACAGCGATGACTCACTGAGTGATTGAGTGACTGCCTTTTGATTTGACTTAATTCCGTGGTTGGCCAAGTGACTGATGTTTTTTTGTTACTTTGAAATGTGAATGTTATTGTGCCGTTAACAGTTACAACCTTACATTTGCTTACATTTTATTGCTCATAATTGAAATTGCAGCCTTGTTCTCCCCATCCATATCCATATACGTACATATCTGATCAATTCACAGACCTACTTGTGCGCAATACATCACGAGAATGATATTCGCCCTACTGACATTTTTCAATTGTAATTTTCTTCATTGTCATTTCAAACGACACTGCTGCACGCGCGTGCACGCGGCATGCACGATCGTATGCACCTGCAAACGCAGTGACACAGATTTGCATGAAAAACAAAATATTGCTCGAATTGGGGGCCCAGGGGGCCCCAAAAATGGATATTTCGCGCGCCCGCGAAAGTTAATACATTACAATGGCAGAAATGGCCAAACTGCATCAATGGGGCCCACAATTTCTACCTGGGGGCCCGAACGCGCCACAAAACGCAAAAAATCTGCATGTGTCACGTTTTTAATGCACGTGGGCATATATAGTTGACACCCTGTAATTCCAATTCTTATTTCTGCCTTTTTGGACAAATCTGCATTATATTCTTCAACACTATGGGCCCTATGGGCCCTCTGGGCCCGCTGGGCCCCCAGGTAGCTACGGCCCTGGGATGCATGCCCCCAACCCTCACCAACAGTTTCACGGCCACGGTCAGTCAAACACAGCAGAGTAGAGATTATAACTCAACGTGCTTCAAAACGACCACAACATGTGTGTGTTGAGCGCTCAATGTTTGAGAGAGAAGGGGTGAGACCACCCACCCTTCAATCAATTTCTTGACCAACTGCTGCCCACATTGCTTGTGGTCAAATGCACGGTGCTTAAATGTGATGTTTCACGACTGCTCGTACAGTGTTAAAGTCGCACATTTGAAAGAGCTGAACTTGTCAAACAACAACGACTGCTGTGAAAGAATTTCAATTAGCATTTTCTAACAACATTTCGATTATTTCGTTTTTTGACGTCATCGGAGAAAGGTGCCCATCACTGCGGCACAGCTGCAAGCTCTGCCATCCGCAGCCATGAGCCTTGCACTTCACACAGCAAACACAACGGTGGACGAACTTCACGGTGGATTAACTCATTGGCGCGTGTTAAAAAATGGTTATATTTCAAAGCATCGCATATTTATTTCGGCTGCTGGTGCTGTGCTTCATTCACAAACAAATAAATAAATAACAACAATTTTTGAAGCATAACGGTAACAAGAAAGAAAAATGCCCCAAGAATGATGATAAGGGTCATAATTAAATGATTAGTCAAGGATTGGGTTTTGATTCTCGATGAATCCTTGATTTCGGTGGAAAAGTCGATCTGATGAATGAACTCACGGTATTACCAACTCACGGTTTTCTTTCCAGTTTTGTCTTTCGCTTGTGGCGATGGCGATATATTTCAGCAAAATAAGCATATGTGTGTTAGCATTCCCAGACAAAAAGTTTTTTACTGTTTTTTCAGTCCAACTCTGATAACCGGACCGAGGCTTAACTGATTTACGTAGCTGGTTCAACGATTTCAATGTCAAGGTGTGGTTTTTGGACACACGTTTCTCAACCGTTTTGGGTTTTGGAAGAATGCGATGGTGCACCAAGTCATCGTCAGTGCAGCACAGTATTGATCATTCTGTTTACAGCGCTCAGGCCTGCTGCTATTTTACGTACCTCACAAAAACCCATCAGACCAAAATAACGTTCATCCCCACACAACACATAGCATAATTATGACACAGTCCCTAAAAGGCCAGCTTTAGGGGTCAGCTATTGGGCACCCAGTAGTCTGTGTTTGTTTGGCCCCACGCCAAAAGCTGCGTGTGCGTGCTGTGTGGGATGCGTGTGTTGACTTGACAGACATGGCATAATATTATTGTGGTACCCGTCCAAGCACCATGCACGTCACGACCGGCTCCAGTTCCGGTACCATGATAATACAAGGATCCCTTTGGTGCTGAACTGGAACCTCTGGGAACAGCAGTGACCGTTTGCAGCTGGGGCCAATTACGCACAAATACACAATAGAAAACGACGCGCTACCATTTCGTGGCTCACGCATTTGAAATGGGGGATTAAAGGAGAAGCTGGGACGTAAATTGTGAAATTTGATCCCATTGGATTTTTATGCTCAAACTGGTGCACGAGAAGGGAGAAATTTTTGTCGCGTATCCATTTTTTGTTCCATAACCCGAAATAACTCCTCCCTCAACAAACTGACTCTTTCCGGGGGACGTCCACAATAGAATGCAACACGTTTGAGTGTTAATCACGCATGTAAACATGTCTATAATTAGTGCAATGTTATCATTCTTGTGACTTTTGATGATTCGTGGGAAAATGTTCAGGTCAGCAATTGAGAAAAGAAGCTGGTAATAATCGTGGGAGCTGAATACGACTGTGGTTTGTATGCTTGTGCACACGTTGTCTGGAACCTGTTGCTTTCGTTCCCACGTCACACTGCAACTCATCAAGCTGGTTTTGTTCCCAGTCTTCTTTATCACTTGATACGCAAAATTCATTAAACACGCAGATAATTTTGGTCCCTCAAGTCAGTTTAAGTGCTGGTCTGACATACATAGGTTACGGTAGTTTATGTACAACAAAAATGGTAGTTAATCATTATTCCTGACATCAATATTATATGAATTCAAAGCGAACACGTAAATATGAGTGTCGAATTCATAATCGGAACCAAAAACCTGACAGCTTTTTTGTTATTCCGGTCCGGAACTACAAATATGCACAATTAATAGATCACATTACGCTCAACGCTACCACACCGCGTGCGCCCTGCGGTCATCAGGTGCCTGCTTGTCTGTGAGGGCAAAAAATCTTTAAAGGGCGTGTGCAATGTAAAAGATGCCAGTTATGAATTGATGACCATTAACATGATGTGGTTTATGGTTTTTGGCTTTGCTGATTACGAAACGTCAAGCAGTGCACCTGCCCGGAGTGTCACAAAAACATCAAATTTAGCACCATGTAGCTATCCCTCCTTTCGGGTAATAGTCTTCCGATTTCGGCTTTTTCTGATCTTTTCCGGCTCCACAAATCTGACCAACAATGGAGAACATGGATTTATGGGCTTGCTGACAGTCTGGTGTTCAGAAAAAATGCCGTTTCTTGCGGACACCTGGTGGGGTTCATGATGAAGAAAGTGCTTTCTTCCTGACGAAATTGGTGATTCATGAGCCATGATGACCTTGCGCACACTAGCTGACACACAAATTTGCACCGAAAGCAGTAATATCGCGGCAATAAAAGCCGCAAGTTCATGTTTTATTCAGCAAATTGCACTTAAAAAGACGTGACTTTTGTTTTTTGGGATGGATTTGTGATTCGATCTTTATTTTATGGCCGGACGCCTTTTACGACCCACACCGGGTGGTCGCCGGGTCCATGTTCTTTTTTACAAGTCTCCGATGGGCAGTTTAGCAGCTTCCCACAAAGCTTAACAACCGAAACGGAAAAGAAAATCAAAAAATTTATGTGAATTTTGCTTTTGTTCAGCGTTTTGGATCATGAAACATGCAGAGGTTGCTGGGGGCTTCTTTTCGTATTTCTTATTGCAGAAATGCCAGACGTACATACTGTATGTACATAATTCACAGAAACAGCAGGTGATATGCAAAGTCAATACAGCCTAGTAGGAATGTAAGTAGGAGAACACATACTGCTAGTTGCGGGTTACGGTAGCTGTCGCTTCAAAACAGCAAGGGAAGCAGTCAACCCCCCCCCAATATTCGACCTCAATTCGCGTTGACATGAGTCAGGTTGTGCAACGCGCTACAACCAGGAACTTAAAATTGGCCCATACTCAATCGGTAATAAAAGGACGAACATTTTTTGGTATTACGTGAATGTAGCGCGTCGCTTTTGACCGCTTTTTCACAAAGACAACGACAAAAACACACTCTAACCTTTATTTGAACGTATTGTATGTATGTATTGTGTGCTGCCCTTTGTCATTACGTGTATTGTGCAACAAACTCTACTTGAATGCCTGTATTTGCGAAATCTTCAATTTGTGTCGATAAAGGTTGTTCATCTTTTAAAGGCGAGAAAAAGTTGATAATGCGAAATTTATGTGTGGTTTCTCTTTCATGTCACGGTCATTTTCGATCAGAATCCCAACTGAATTACTGGCAATGAAAGAGTCGGCATAAATTTTATGTTTTTTCATCAAATTTGAAACACAATAGCGGATGCAAAAACTATTTGTCTCACAGCGCGTTGTTTACATCATTATTATAATACAATCTCGTATGAAAAGGCATTCGTCCATTATAACATTCATGTATCCGTATTATAATAGGCAGACGCGCCCTTTAAAAAAGTCCGAACGCGCACGCATGCACTGCTTTAAAGGGGGAGACCGACGTTATAGACTTTTTTTTCTCCAAATTTTGATAAAAAAGCTTACTTTTGCCGCAATATTTGATATGGAAGAGAATTATATCACATTAGATGTGCACACGTATACGCAACACAATAGATAACGCACTATGCGTTACTTTTTTGAATAACTGCCGAAATTATAAGAACGATTATTGGTTGCGCCAGTTGAAAAAAAAGAAAATTTGTGGCCTTGATATTGCATGTTGTGAATAACTCCGTTTTTAGGGGCACCACATGTGAACTGGGTTCTCGTTCTGATTCAGATTTATACTTTCAGTTGCGGAACTGTGATATTCAGTGCACATGTGGGCTGAAGTTCAGTGAAATGCATTCGTTAACGTTGAGAGATTCACATAAATTGATCCTTGGCATTGAAAGGCGGCAAGGTAAAAGTGTTGAACATCACCACATTCAATAATTGGCAAACTCACACTCAAATTACCAGAAAAAGCGTTTCGTTGCGCAGACGAATGCAATTAGGCTTCAAATACACTGGGACAATCACAAATCAAGAATGGCTTGTTTTTGTTCAGAAACACACATTTTATTGCGCGAAATACACCATAAGATGAATAATATGCAAAACTGACAATGTTATTGAGATTTGAGGAAACAAAATAAAGCGGGAAGTAGCGAAGATTAAAGTTGAAAAGTTGCAGAAAGTATGTTATACCGTATTAGCTAACAAATGTCATGAGAATATACTTGCACAACAACGGGACTAGCGGTAGAATATTCCAATGGAATTGAAAGTCGTAATAATACTTGCATAATGTATAATGAGAATATCCAGCTAATCATGAAATTTGGAATCTGTAGAGTGCCACTTTGAAAAAATAGCAACCGTAATGTTTTACGTTTGATCGAATATCGTCTTGTCAGGTAAGAATGGGAGTACGCACCTGTTAAGCTAAAATAAAGCACACGATAGAGAAACGAAATAATGAAAAGAAAGAGCTTACATTTTTATGATATACTACACAGTGTGAAAGAACATTGGTAGCAAACCCAAGTTATATTATGTACAATCTGAGAATTTCTTTTCTTCGCTCAACAATGCACAACTGTAAAACAGAGACAACATAAGTAGTATCAATTTTTTCACCATAATTGTGTACATAAACATAAGACGGTGGGCGCGTGTGTGTGCAGTTATTGTGACGGACCATATTGGCGCGTTTTGCCGCTGAGCATTTTGTTCAGACGAAGCGGCCGATGAAGTCCAGCGTGTGCTGAAAGGCAAACAGAAAAATATGGATCCGGATCTGAGCTTGTCATACTGTAAGTAGCAATCGCCCCCTTTAAAGAATATATATCCACCCCACTCGCTTATTTTTCAGCGACCATAAATTCGTTCGGGCTATAAATTTGACGCGTCATAAATCGATTTTTGTTACCTCCCCGTTTGGAGTGGTGCACCTGGACACACAAGCCTAAAGCTGTCAGAAGTGCGGTAGGGCTCGTTTAGCTGATCAAGGGCTACTACCGCCTCTTGGGTGTTCAAAAGAAGGCTGGCGGGATATATAGCGGAAATGAGCCCGCTCGCAGCTATGTATACTGGGAGGTTAATGAACATTCTTAGGCCCGCCAGCAAGGCGCCGACATTTAGTTTGCCTCACCGAATGTGTTCTAATCTGTTTATGTTCCTATTTGTCAATGTCATCTTATGAGCCCATGCTCTGCGGTAGGTAGAAAGGATCGCTTTATCAGTCAGAGGCGAGCCGCTTCCATGGACCCAGCTACAGTAACCCAGGTGCACCTTGAAATTTACGCTCGCAGCTTTTTGTTGCTATATCCTTTGACATAAACGGAAATGTTTCCAACCACCGCCCTCAATCCATGGCACTCACCCAAATCCACTGTGGCACGCGCACCGCACCGACGACGCCGATGAAAGCACCGGGTTGTGGCAGTTCCATAGCCAATAGAGCAGCAATGCGTTCCGGTTCTCGTTCCGGTTCCGGATCGGGACCCCGATTGTTCGTTCTCAAGTCCCGTTCGAACAGGTCTCCAATGTGTCGGAGTCTGGCGCCGACAAAATGCACTCGACGTTGTTCATCAGTGGACAGATGCGATAAGTGGAAAGAGCGCACGCGGGAACGCGCAAAGTCAGTTTGGTCGCCGACGCTGTTGCTTGTCGGTGGTGAAATGGGTGGATGGGAATGGTGAAAGACTGAAAAGAAGGAATGAATGCAGGATTTTTTGTTGTACCCAACGTTGTTTCGATGCGCAGTTCTTGTCACACCTATACTGTATGTATCAGCACCCGACGGGTATACCTAATAAAAGGCATAAAAGTCGAGAAAAACTAAACCAAATAAAACCTCACCCACCAGTCTGTGTGCCGGCATCAGCACTGTTGTTGCCGGTGGTGCACTGGTCATCCTCAGCAATAGTGTCCGTTTGTGTGGCTGCACTGACCTTGGCTGGCTGATGTTTCACGTGATGACCGACACTGCACGAACGACCGATGCGGGCCAGACCTGAAATGAAAGGATTGGGTTAATGTTTCAGGATTACGTAAGTTTTTGATGGATTCGTGATATGAATTGACGAAAAAAACAGAGACAAAACAAGAACAGGCCAAAATTAGTCAGTCGTACCAATCGGGTCGCTTTTCGTTCTGCGTTTCTGCATGAGTTCGGAGTCGGCCAGATCCCAGCAGCAAATCATTCCGCCACAATCGCTTTTGCTCGACGACCAGCCGAACGCATCATTTTTGTCGTCCATGATGTCGGCTGATGTTTCACAATTGTTGTCCGAGCTTGTCGGCATGTCGAGCTCACGAAATGTGAAAATCGCCGGCGACGTCTGTCGGCGATTCGATCGCGATCGGGAATTTTGTCGATTTTTGTGATTGTTTTCATCGACCGCTTTGATCGGCGAGCCGAAATAGCCCGAATCCGGCCCGACCTCTTCCGGCGAACCACAAGGTTCTGGCTGCTGGTGGCTGCTGATGTGTCGCTTGCTTCGTACGGGTGTGGATGTCGTTGGCTCGGCCCCCCGTAGACTTGGGGGTTGATTGGTTGACTCGGACGGGATTGGAGAACAGGAAAGCATTATGGTCTGAAATGTGTGGGAAAGATTTGAGTGTGATTGCGAAATTTGGGAATTACTGTTAAGTTATGACCTTGGGCTTGGCTAAACTGAAAAAAGATTCTCATTCGCTCGACAATTAATGGGCACCCCACTGTGACGAGTGCCAAAAACATTGTTGCATGCGCCGATTAGAGAAGCGTCACTTATAAATTCATAATGAGCTAAAATGGGTGATCCAACCCCTCCAAAAAGAGCAACAGATGGTTGATGTATAGGGTGGTACGCAATCAGTTACGATCAAGATAAGAACATAAACAGCGCGCGCAAGACAAAGTTGCCCGAAATGACCTTGGACCCACAGCACACAGGCTGGAGAGTTAGCCGTAAAATGGCCTTAATATTTGGTAGCATAATAGGACAAACAATACAGAACTACAAATGTTATACCGAAACATAAATAGAGACGAGACGACTAATATTAGATTTCAAGTGGTTTTGGCTGCCCGCCAAAGCTGAGAGATTATAAGTGCAAGAGGGCAACGGATCAAAGCTGGAAATATATAGTGTAGCAGACAGACAGACAGACAAACACGAAGATGCCCGTGGATTCCACACACAGGCCCAGAGGACTATTGAGGTTACGCATGAATTTTTTTAAAGCAGAAGAATCTCCAGCAATTTGTGAGCTCCGCCAGATATCAAATTAAGGTTGGGCGGGGGCAATAACTGGAAGTCTAAGGCATTACATTGTACAGTATATAGTATGTATGTATAGCCATTTGTGCACATTTGACAGGCGCCATATGCATAGATACATAGCTACCGTATCCCAGTCAGTCATGCTGCTACACACGGTTGCATCAGCTGTGGCCTGGAGACTAATCCGATTAGACTTTTATGGCACTCACACTGCCACAGCGTCAGCTGACGATAGTGTGGTAAGATACCAGCGGAACATCTATTTTGTGCAATAGCTGTTGTGATCGAAGTGTTCAGAATTTTTGGCCAATTTTTGGCGCAAGTAGCTGCTCGACATCATACGGTCTGATTTAAGGTGTATTTGAAAGAGACGTTATTTCGTCACACTTAACCTGAAGAATGAATTGGCATTATCTTCCAAAATCACAGGATCGCACCAAAGCAGTACAAAAGAGCAACAGCGCGCCACAAAACCTCATCTCACGCTAATTTGACGTCTATGTACACCTATTCAAAAAAGAAGACTGGTGATTCACGTTTGTGTGGAGCCAAACCCAGGAAAAACGTGTATGAACACGTAAACTGACATCAGAGGTGCTATTGAAATGAATATGGAAGTTAAACTAAGCGAAAAAGATAATTTGCGCGCAACACGCACGAAGTATAAAACAGGGGCGGACAGAGAGAGACACAGTTTTGTTTAGCAATAAGTTTTCCGTTTGAATAGAAAGAATGACCTTGACTGGGTGGGTAGCAGCATAAACGTGTCAAGCAACACACAATGGCACTAAAATATGGGCGCAACGTACACGTGACTGTGAAAAAAGTGGCCAAGCTAAATTGAGACAAAAACGGACTGTTTTCAGAACATGCACTTTAATCATCTTCCCGACGAAACTACACAACAAAATTTTCCCTCGGATTTTTTTGCCCCAGAGCGAGCCAGGTAATTTTGTAATAATGCGCAATCAGATAAGAATACAGTTGGTGTCCAACAAACTGGCAATCCAAAAAACGGCGCCCACGCGATTTCCAGACAGAAAAGCACTTGTAAAGCGCGAAAAATAACGATATCATCGCAGGGCAAAAAGGTACAATTTTGCAAATTTTAGGTGCACAAATTGTGGCGAATCACCCATAAATTGAGCCACGATGCACTACTAATCACCGGAAAGGTACCCAAATAATTGCTTAATTGCAATTTGAAAAAGCTGATGAGTCACAAACAAGTAAACGTCGGATTTTTGTGGTCACCGCCGTTTTTCGGGCATATGCGCTTTGGGACCATGAATAATTAATGAGGGCACGCACAGGGCACAGGTAATATTTGTTTGTGAATGGGGACCAGTGAGGGCAGGTTCCAACAAGTGTGGTTTTATATCATGCACGATGACAGTTTTAGAATTTGGTTCATGTTCACATTTACAGACAGAAACTTGAAAGTATAAGAGCCCGAAAATCAACATGGAACTCATTTGAGAACCGAAGCCTCTCATTCAGATTTCAGCTTTTGAGAACAAGTGGTGAGAAAATCATAAGCTACCGTAATCCCGTGCCTTGCATCAGGTAAAATTTGGGACAGACAATTCTGGCATTGGTATTTCGAAATAATAAGTGGTAAGATGCTCTACCAGAAACGTGCGTGAGTGCCAAAATGAGTAATACGTGACCATAAAAGTGAAAGCTTCTCAATGGGCCATGAGCTGCAATGCTTGAAAGAAGAAGAGCTACAAGGAATTCAGCCTTGTATTTCAAGATTTGGAACGACGACTATATTAAATTCCCGCTAGTGGCTTTAATGCGTCTAGTGTTTTAGTTTTATTGACCCTAATTGTGCGGGATCCAACACAGATTAGGAGGATTTATGTGTTCTTACAATAAAGCGCTGAAGTACATGAGCAAAATTTTCAACAGAGCAGACAGATGACAAACAAGCACTTTAAATTCAGTGAGCATAGACAAAACCGGAACTAATACTCCAACTGAACAACTTAACTTGACGACGGTGAGCGAACAAAAATTAGCATAATTTCCAGACATGATAAGAGTTCCGGTGTCATATCAAAGCACTTAAGCAACATGGAGAGACGTCACTTAAACCACAGATGCCCGAAATGGCTGACCATGAGCAAACATTGACAGAATGAAGACTGGTGTGAAAATCTATCTTTATAAAGACCCAGCCCACAAATCAGCTTGCATAAGCAATCAGGAGGGATAATTATAGCCACCTACCAAGCAAGCACACGCAACAAACACAGACAGCACCAAATGAATATGGTTTAAAGGGGGTGGAACAGAACTAAATGTACTTGTGTGTCTTGTCCATGACCTGACAATATGCGATGTCAAAAGTGGGCGGAGTCTCAGGCAGACCAAGATAAACAGAAAAGCAGGTGCAAAGCGGGATAGCGGAGGTGGGGGCTGGGATTTTCGCGCATTTTAGGATTTGGATTGGGGCGCGAGCGAAAGAACTGAGACAAAAAAATATATGTGCCGACTAACAAGCATTCGTTAAACATTTTTGAACAGCATAATAAAACAAATTGTTAAAAAAAACAGACTAACTCTAACAAAACTCTGCCAATTTTTTGTGTCTCAATTCCACGCAAATCCGTTTTCAAGCAGGTTTTTGCACATCCCAATAAACATGAATTAACAAATGGAAGCCAATTAGTCCGGGGTGGAATAAATTAACACCACCGTTACACAACACGTACACAAGCAAAATAATGAGCTAACATCACACAATACACAATACAACAATACAAGAGAAGCTGTAAGCTGAGTACACAATAACAATGGATATGGCTTGCATTGCGCGTGGGGTCAGCATGTAAGTGACAGGTTCAGGGCTCTAGAGGGGGTACAGCCAGTATACAAATTTCCACAGGTGCTTGACAGATTTACAGGCTATTGATGACACGTAGTGAAGCGTTATGTCTGGATGGACGGATATAATTACACAATCGCTTTAATGGCTTGACATTCACATTTTTGGTGAAGATCAGGGCAATGGCTCAAGTCAAGTCATATAGGATGCGAACGTGATTAGACAGAAACCAAAAGATTATCGCTTTCGCATAGGATTTACGTAATCGATGCTGATTCTTAAAATCTTTAAACGTTTTGGGTCACTAAGAATCGGAGGATTGATCGAGCTGTATCTATTACAAAACACACACACCTGCGCTTATGTGGACACTTTTATAGTTCGCATTTGAACATTGGTCACAGTAAGCCGTGAAAGACCAACTTAGTGCGCGAGCCCCAAACTGCAAAAATCGTCTAAATGGCGTTCCAGTAGCTTAACGCCAATTTATATAACTAAATCTGGGTCATGATTTGTGACCTGGAGTCAAGCGAGGGATCATGTTACAAAATTCACAACAGTGCAGTCCACCTTTAAAGCGTTTTACCGCAAAGCTAGCCAGCCTAATTGACCAATTGACTCCACTAATTAGTCAACAAGCACACACGGAAATCTTTAAAGGACTACCGCCACATCTATAACGCTGTGATGGCATGCAATATGAAGCCGGTTGCTGGTGCGCTGCAATGCATATTGAATTACAATGTCACCTAGATTTAGAGCCGACAGAAGCGACTATTTATTGTTTTTGATATCCGAGAGGGCCCTTGAGAATTTCAAGCGACCCGCACTTGAGTCTAACACGTGCGGGGGAGGGAATGAGCGGCCTTGGGCCTTTGTTTTCCCTTTTGATGTACCCTGATTTACGCAACCAAAAAAGGACAAGCAAAGGATTCATAATTGGTCAGGTCTCATTACATGATGTTACAATGAGCTTTGTTGTCATTCCGCCAGCAAAATGATGTGTAATTTCAGTGTAACAGTCTGTAAATGATCTATGAAAATGTCACCATTTA
The DNA here is from genome assembly GCA_030248065.1 of Rhynchonema sp. JSB1_4. NCBI lineage: Eukaryota > Metazoa > Nematoda > Chromadorea > Monhysterida > Xyalidae > Rhynchonema > Rhynchonema sp. JSB1_4. The sequence goes on from JASAMV010001038.1 coordinate 97,006, forward strand.
GTGGATTTCTCTTGTCTAAAATCAAGGAAATTGCACTATAATTTGATCGTATACGCTACAAAAGTTACTGAAAATTACTATTCGTTATTTGACATGCAAAAGTTACAGTCCAACTATAAAACGATGACAAATGCCATCATTTAAGCCAATTATGCAGTAAAATTTTCAGCCACGGGGAGATACATGCGTAGTGTTTCACCGCGTGTATAATGACAATCATTTCATTTTTAACTGGACCAGAGAGCTGTGCTTTGATTTCACCATTCATTTTCCGTGAAACAATTTCGGTTTGCATCCATGTTTGTTGACTTTTGAAATTGCAGATTGTCCTAGAAAAGTCGGTGTCCAAAATTGAAATTTAATCCTCCTGAATTCAAATTTCACACCAAAATGCCCAGCAGACTAAACTGAAAATTCCTAAACAAATAAAATAGTAAAAATGCACCATAAACATTGCCTGGTGTTCTGTTTGTCTGGTTACTATACAATTGAGCAGTTCTTATTTGTTTATAATCTCGTCTGAGAAGGGCCACACGTATACTATGTATAAGTACAAAAGTTTGAGCATCAGATCAGACAAAGTATTTGGGACACACCCCAATTGCAGCTTTGTTTACACACTGGTCAAACCAGGAGGCTGGGTGCCAAAAGTTAGCCACACAACATCCAACATAACCTGCCATGTACACACAGTGGGCATCAGTGGGATGTGTGCATCTGTCCACACGGATCACCAAAGTGACAGCTGGTGCCAGGAACTTTGGGCTACTTCGGTTGCACAGTGGGTCACTGACGTTCTGACACCTATGGGACACGAACATATGTACATATGCTTGTTTCGGCACTATGCTACACTTTAAGTGGACACACAGGTACTGTATGTGTCTCACAGATCAGACAAGCATCCACACTATTACTACAAACATTAACGGGTTGGTTGGTACGTATGCTGTTATGCATATATGCGTAGCTGGACAAAATCTGACTCACTGACCCTGAAGGCTGAAGGGTGTACACCTAACCCAAAACTGCCAGATATTGATAGAAGCGCGCCATATGTCACGGAAAGCCAAAAGTAATCTGATATTATGTTCTTTGAACGCAATAATAAATGATTTAGTGACTTTAAGTGTGACACTTATGGTGGCACTTCCCCTTTAACGCAGACGCAAGTCAACCACCCGCTGAGCGTTTTGTGGTGCACAGATGCGCCATCATGATAAGGAAAGTCACAGCGCTTTGACTAAATAATAATTTGTATAAAAATATTGTTGCACAAGGTTATGTGAGTTTTGTTTGTATATTTGTTGTTCGTTGTGTATAGTTTTGGAGATCAGATTATAACTGAACGAACACACAAACACGGTGTACATAACCTTGCGAAATAATATTCGGCTGACTATTCATCACTCACAGGGATGCGCGCTGCGGGCTTACCGTAATCCAAATGTAACGTGCTTCGAACAAAACGTTTGAAATTGTACCCTATAAGGACAGCGTAAAGTGCAACAAAATATTGAGCGGTTTACAAGATTAGTAAAATGACTTGTATAGGTACGTTTTCACCACTATAATAAAAACAAAATCTAGCAGAACTCAGCTTAACCGATTTGCAAAAAAGTAAGAACGAAACAAAGCAAAGCGATCACAAAACAAAGGTCGAAAACGTAAATAGTCCGCGCGGAACACCACAAAAGCCGGGAACATCAGAGAGAACAGAGAGATTAGGATCAGTTGCAAGATAAGAACACCAGCAAGGTTAAACAGTCACGGTGACAAAATGGCTTTTGTCCATTTGTCACGTTGTAATATCTAAGCATTGCACAAACGCACCATGGGTTACAGTTGAACGTGACTTTCGGCACGGTTATAAAGAAATTCTATTATAATGCTAGAAAATAAATTGGCACCAACAAGATCATCTCATGTTTTGCTAGAATCGAACTATTCTATCACCAATGAAGAGAGTCCACTGCAATAAAGCAGCAAAACGTTCCGATGATCAAAGGGAGACATTTATAAATATACCTGTCGTTGTAGAGGTGTAATTTGTCGGTAGATAGGATATCTTAAAGAAAAGCAGTCAACACTTTAGATAAAATAAAGTTAAGGCTCTATCCCTACAGAGCTTGGGTTACGGTATCAGGAGAATAGTGACTCATTACTTTAACGACCCGCAGATAATCCGAATCGGTCAGTCAAACAATGAGTAAGGTGTTAGGAATGTTGCATGTGATATTGCTGGATGATGTTGGGTACCTCAAGTTGAAGGGCTCCCATTTAAAAGACAAGTCGTAACCCCAAGAAAGCCAAAATGCGGAAAATGTAACAAGCGCAAAACAATTCCGCGTTGATGAAATTTGAGTCCATTGCTGGTGAAAAAGCACAAAAATTATCTAAAAACGGAATTGTCGACCTTTTTGCAAACTAGACTTCAATATAAAGTCAAATTTCATCGTTTTGAAACTTAAGGCGGTTTCTTTACGCACATTTTTGGAGCGGCGTGAACCCCTTTGTGGTTCGGGTTACAAAACTAAAGTTATGCCCGTACAAGGTCCGGTTATAATCAGAGGTGACGGGAGGGCGACAGCTGTTTCCATGAAATTCTGGTCAGATAAATGGGTCTATTTTCATATTGTCACGAATACCTACCGTAATCCGGTCACAGAACACTGGTTTCAAAAAAATGAATAATAGTGACATAAAATGACACCAAACGCACTAACGGCGAAGGTATATCCACTTTCACTAATATAATACGATTTGCACCTCTCCAAGCACTGAAACGGAGCAAATCTCAAAGAGTAAATATAACACATCAGTAGTGACCCAGAAAGATATGACTCATCCGCGCACATAAAAACATACTATTGTCGACCCTACTATACTAATAATTTTGGACACCCAGTCAGAATGCGCCCAGAAAATTGGCATGTATGAATTTCAAACGCGCAAAGTGGACTATTTGCAACAAGTTGGATGACAACAAATTGGTGCAAGAGTGACCATTGAAATCATATAATAATTTATGATGAGAGGAAGGAACAAAGGTTTGAAGGCAGGTGGATATAACCTTTTCAAAAATGTGTCAATATTCAATCTATTGTTTAAAAGATTTGCACCCATATTTTCTCTTTCATTTAGTTCAGTATCAGCAGCTGGTGTTATCACTTTTCAACAGCTTTCGCTTGTTATAGAAAACCGTGCATCTCTCTTTTCTGACAACCACTGATAAACCATGCAATTGTGTTTTTATGACAATAAAAAGTGACACGAAAATGGACAAGCGTGCGAAAAAAATGACATAAAAATGGACAAAAGGAGCGAGAAATTCAGCACGTCAGTCAGATATGGCCATTTATCTCTATTATGAAAGAATCAAAATGTCATAAAAATGATCCCGTTTGACAAAACATATTTAAATGAAAAACGCTTTTTTGAGTGACGTTTATGCCCAATGTGCTTTTTGGCTCAAGCCGAGATGAAATTGTGAGCGGTAAGAATTAGAACAGAAAATATGGTTAAAAACAATTGGTTAATTGGTCAAAAATGCAAATGATGAGCAAGAAAGGGAAGCGTTAAATTGAAACAATAAAGTGATAACGCAATTCTACTCACCGTTTCTTCATACAGGTCCATCGCAAGTTTGTCGATAATTTTCTGGCCACTCGACAAAAAAAGATAATGTTTTCTCGTAAATCGTGGGCAGAGCAGGCACAGATTTTTGCTTCGGGAAGGAGTGAACCTGAAAGAACTGGCTTTGGTATACGCATGTAATTTACTGAGCTGCTTCCGACAGCCAGAAGCAAATCGGTTAATGCGAGCCAAACGAATGATTTGAAGAAGCCATACATTTTCAGGCTGCGAAAGATTTTCAAAAGTGAAAAAACCTGGCTTCATATAAAGATATGTACCGCAAAATGAGAGGACGAGCAAATGTGGGCGGAGTCCAACGCCAGGGCAACCAATGGCGGTTCACTTTCGACTTTGGATGCAAAGTCTGCCAACACATTGTGTTCCGTGAAACATCACTGGCTTGTTCAAGGTGTAAAAATTCACGTGAGCTCGAAAAAGATAGCTTTCACAAGAATAAAGCAGAAGCTCATGAAGCACTCATCTCCGTTTTGCAGGGTGACCTCCTGTGAAACTTTGAACGAAAATTGCCTTCTTTTATATCGGAACAACACCACTCAAGATAAACAATCATTATTGCAAATATTGAAATAGAAAATACAACTTGAACTTTAATTCATGCATGTATAATGGCGCACGCCGTATTATTTTACATTTGGTCAGATACAAAACATCATAATAACAGAATTATGCGCGCGAAAGGTTATTTATTCGGCGATTATCCTTGTAGTGAACAGGCGAAAAGTTGATTTTATATGATTTCGGTTTGATTGTAGGTGTAGACGCAATTCATGTTCTTTTGAAAGCAGGGGAAAAATTAGAACATGAATTCATAACTGAACCAGAGAACTCTTTTGTGACCGAATGAAACACGATAAAAACTGTCACTAATAGGACCGAGATGTCTTCAAGGTCATAAACGTTCTTTTCTTCTCAAAATCGACCCTTAATTCGGGTGCCTGATATGGGGTGACATGTAAACAATTGCGCACGTGCAGCAACCGTTTTTAAACAACTGCGGCAATCACTGTTTCTCGGTACACCTGATGCAACTGCAACAAATACCTACAGTACATCGTGAACAAATCTAAATGATGCCCAATAACCACAAGCACGGTATTAAACGAGATTTGTCTCGCTCATTAGGATAAGGATAACACACGTCTTGTTCAGAAATGAATTTTCTGTTCAAGAAGGTCAAACACGATCTGAAATCTTTTCAAGTGGTGGTGCGCATTTACACGGAGATGCTATAATCTCATTTGTCTTGCCTATTTGGCTCAGAGAGTCGCAAATTAACGATATTTTTATTTTCTATTATGTAAAGTCAGTGAAGCATGACAATGTGCACTGAAAAGGTTACACTTTTTCGGAACCAATGAAACCTTTTGTGGTGTTTTTTTTTCGAAAAGGTACTATGTACGGTTTTTCATGAGAAAGGCAATTGACCTTGACGGGTTGAACGGTTATCTAAGCAATCGAATGATCTTGAAATGGCTCATCAATGCAAAATAAGGAGGCTTCTTTAAAAACACACATGCAATGCAACACATTAAAACGATGGCTTTAATGGTCAGAGCGCTATAGGTGACAAGCTTAACAAAGATCAAAGAAGCGCTTTAATCCTGAATCAAGGTCACACATCATGCTTCACTCCCTTTCAACCAGCTAAACAAGCCGCTAAACGACTTAAGAAATAATCAGTAGTTAAAATGATGTGATTTATGCATGCAACCTTTCAATCGAGTTAGAGCTTGCAGCTTGAACTGTAAAAATGTCACGAGTACTAAACCCCCTTTAGCGAGACCCTCTTGCAACTCATATAGTGAACGATAGTTTGGTCATGCCGTTAGGTGCTGGTCTGATACGGCACTCGATACATAAAAGCGAACAGTCTTCGCAGTGAGCAGAAATGACACAGGCCCGTCACCACCATAAAGGGGGTAGACTGTATTAGGACGACTCCAGGTTCTTGCGAGTATTGGCGCTCTTCAAATAGCATTTAGGAGCAGTGCTTCGCACACTTTTCAGTATCGTCAAGCTAAGCGGTTCTGTAGATTATTTTATTTTGCGTGACAAACGAAAAATAATCAAACATACGTTACATTGAAATGAATGTGCGATACATTTCAATTTCGATATTGCTCCCTTGTGGCGCACGCGCCCTTTTGATATGCAAATTAGAAATTTGTTGCAAACCAAGAGAGCAGTAAAGCAACAGTGTGTTAAACGAACCAAGGCTAAATACGACTTAATGGTCAAACTCGTAAAAATAGAACGGTTTTCAAAATAGTTTCTTGGCCTTATTTTTCTTTGTGTTCGATAGAAGAAATTAGCATATTTGTTGCAAAATTGTTGCAAAAATACTGCGAATCCGTACAAATAAATCAAGGTCGACTAACAATCACAAAAACTGAGCCATCCCAAGGGAATGAGGGAAAATAAATTGAGTATTGGGAGGATATTTCAGAAAAGATCATTTTTAATTATCGAGCCAAAAAGCGCAACAGGGCAGCGCGTTAGAAGGCAACACGGTCAATTAACCGGTTGACTTCATTTACAACCGTAATTTTATTCATGCAAAGCTCTTGTTTGCAGGCGGTCACCTTTGAAGCCTGAGCCTTCATAAGTCAAGAGGTTTGAGAGGTACGAGACGCGTGTCACACGCGGTCTTTTGTTTTTGTGGGGATTAGCAAAACTGTATAGGTACATGAAACAAGGGGATACGGCTGTCATATTTGGTTATTGTGTACACAGACACTTGTTGATGATGTGCGTATTTGTGCAGTTAATCTTTGCCATGCTTTGGTGCGCCATCTCTTGTTTGAAATTCGACCGCACCATTCACAACGCGTGCTTAGTACCAACAGAAGATGCGGGGATTACGGTGGCACACTTTTGCGACTGTGGTGCTCTTCCAACACTGCACTTCAGTACATACAGTATGTGTCATCAACGCCTTACCAATATATTTCTTGGAGTAATTTGGTGCAGCCTACATGTTGTTTTTCACGTACAGTATATATGGATGTGTACGAACGAGTGTAGGAGCGTCTTTACACGGCAAATATTGACACTTTCTGGTAATTCACAGTAACCGAGTACAGTTCCGGTTGCAGACAGGCAGCTTGGTTTGAACACCTGTGAAAATAAAGCAATTGTTGATTGAACTTATGTAAATAATGCCAGGTACTCATTGATAGAAAGTTAGGCTCATGGCCTTAAATTTCATCCATTGGCCCGTGGTTCGATAATCAATGAGTGCTAGGGGCGTACATATCAAAAGCAAGGATAAGGCTGTGGTAATAATTAAGGCCTAACTATACTTCGTTCTCTCAGAGAACAAAGAACAAATTCTCGCGCGCTGATTGGTCCACGTATGTTCAACAGCCAATCAGCGCGCGAGAATTTGTTCTTTGTTCTCTGAGAGAACGAAGTATAGTTAGGCCTTAATAACGCAGGTCCAGATGATTGCCTCTGTTGCATCAGATCAGATCAGATCACATCACGTGATGCATGTGACCACCAAGTCACATCCGATCTCATTGCTGTGACCGCCGAGTCCGACCGTCCCATCCGATCACCAACTTTGATATCGACCGTGTGGTCTTTCAACAGTCAGCCAGATTGTTTTGCAAATCCATGCGTTGTTATGGGTAACGCCAGATCATTATCTGACATCTGCCCTTCTTGTTCAGGTGTTGGCATTTCCAAATTGGGCCTGTCCGTGTTCCATAAGGTTTTGAGAAATTCACGTCACGTATGCATGGAGTAACACTGCGCACCATGAAGTACACCTTCGTGCTGCCCTGGAGATTCACACGTTTTGTGTGTTAGACAACAAACCAACAAACGTAAAACGAGGCCGAACGAGCAGGGTGGAAGTTGGTTCATTGCGCACAGAAAAGCTTGAGGCACACGGCATGGTTTCGTTTAGAAAAGATGCGATGTCCAACTGTGATCAGAAAACGGCCAACAATCACATGACAGTATAGTCCAGCCACGTGCTCATGAGACGACTCTTTTTAAAGCTTGCTTGGCCAGATTCAAAAATGCGCCGGTTGCACGGGTTTTCGCAAATAAAAGAAAGAGATTGGGCTGAGAGACATGATGACAAGTTCCAGTTGGCTGACCTCAACTTGTTGCGTGCTTACGCGAACAGCAACGTCGTTCAACACACAGTTTTGGGAGTCAAAAGGGAATTTACGCACAGAGGTGGAGAGCGTGTTTTCAAAAATACATGCATTTCTCTTTCTTTCATTTCCGAAATACTGTACGTAGAACCGGAACATTATTGGATCCGTTCAAGTCAACTTTAAAATAAGTCGTCTCATGAGCTCGTGGCTGGACTATACTTGCACTGCACCACACCAACTGCGGTCAGCAATAAGGTCTTTACAAGTCGGGTCGGACTATGTCCATTACATTCTCATTCATTCAGCCATTCTGCGACCGGCTCGCGCCCAGACAGTTTTAAGGCCTAACTATACTTCGTTCTCTCAGAGAACAAAGAACAAATTCTCTTGCACTGATTGGCTGTTGAACATATTCTACGCGGACCAATCAGCGCGCGAGAATTTGTTCTTTGTTCTCTGGGAGAACGAAGTATAGTTAGGCCTTTACAGTGCGAGAGCAGCGTGTCATAGCAACTGCAAGTGTATACGTCGATGGCTGTGATTGAATTGTCATCAGAGTAGCTGATAGTCACCAAGCGTTGTTTTCACGAGTTGGGAGTGTAATTGTAGGGCTTTGTGCGCTCCTTGTTTTTTATGTGCGCTAACAACATCCATTCTAATACCAAAAACACCTCGAAAAATGAGGCAACACCAAAAACAACATTTGATATTACAATATTTCACGAGAATATCACGTATGCAGTGCGTACCGAAGAAGTTCGATTCAGCCCCTGAGACAAAAGTTTAGACATTTCAAATCACGAAACCATACAAAGTGGAGGCTTTCATCAGAATCTTGTAGCGGAATGAAAGAATAGTGCTTTTCGGACCTGCAAATGCGCGTTTTTATGCTTCTTCTCAGCACAAAAACCATTGTTATGATGTTCACATTCGGCTATTTGCACCACTGCTTACACACAAATCCTTTCATCACAAAATCATCTGTCTGTATTTGACAAAAACGTGTGGCAAAGCGATGAGTCGATCTGCTGAAAAATTTTAATCAGAAGTAAGCCTCGGGAAAAAACCTCACAAAACAGCCTTCATTCGTAGTTTATTCGATGGAGGGGAGGTTGGGGCTAAATCAAAACTTCTCCAGCACATTGGGTCGCACATTTCACAAACTACCGCAGGCTAGATCAACAACTTGCAGCAAGCAAAAAGAGATAAGGTCCGCCTTCAATGGCCCGAAATGTTGATATGGTCCACATGATTACCGACGGGTATCAAACGTGATGATCGGATCAGTTACGCTGGTCGAAATTCTGGCATTGGTCTCTTTGTCGTTGATGAACACACTCACGTCTGTATACATACGGTAACAAAGGCAAATCTGAGATCCGTTCACCGAATTTGACGCCGACTAACATATGAACCTGAGTTTTCCACATGAACCCCCCCGTGGGGTATGTTCGGAAACATAGGGGAAACATTTTGGTGTTGTTGAACTCATCGCCAATATTGTCGAATGTTATCGCAATCCCTTCAAGTGATTTTTAAATAGCGTGTTTGAAAATCAATGCTTTTTTGTCAAATTTAGGAACACCCTAAGTTGAGGCGGAGACGTTTCCGAATAGAATCCTCGGGCGGCTGTTCGTGGGGCTCTACGTGAGAAACTCAGGGAATAAAAATGCACTGTTGATCACGGACTTGGCCAGAGCCTGAACGCATCGAAGAAGTCGCCAATCTTCGGCGCAAACATGTCCGGCCGTTTTGCCATCAACAAACTGAGCAGCGTTTGATCATCGTCAATTTTGTTCGCGTCCAACAGCGACATGAACAACGAATGGAATTGACCGTGAAACGTCAGGATTGCGGACTTGTCACCCGCGAGGAAACCGCCTGGAAATATTTTTGTTGGGTCACACAACTTTTGTCCGTGATCGTTTTGCGCTCCGCTGCTTAATGGTATCGGAATATTTTTTCCTTTAGTCAGGTGGCATTTGGCGCACAATATTTGACCAGTGTAAAGGCTGCTGATTGTGCACAATTTTTACCCAAGCATAAAGCGCAGTTAAAATGATAACTTGATAACACCGACTTGGCGTCTCGACCATCGTGCATCCGGCATGCGACAAGGCGGGAGGTGGCTCATGTCACGGTTTCCCCACAACAGACTTAGGCTTAGACTCAATTATAACGTCAGACGCTTGCGTACAGCTACGATCTACTATCTGGTGCTTGTTCATTACTATAGTAATAATTTCTGCATCATTTACAGTAAAGATCTCCACCGTATGCCCACCTGATACAGGCGCCGTGTCCCTTCTGTACAATTTATCGATTGTCATTGTCGCGTCGAACACGTATCCCTGCCGTTGGATGAACGCAAGTTTGTTGGCGAGAAACTGTGGTCGCCAGGCCCAGTCGGATGGGAAGTAGCCCGGATGTCCGTGGCCGTAGCTGAGCGTGTGAAACATCGGAATGGTTGATTTTAGTGAGTGAGAGATGCATCGAATAGCGTTAATTCGAAACAATTGGAGTAATTAATTCGACAACGACGACTGCTCATGGGACACTGTGCATCGCCTGTTGTGCGCCACCTGTCCTTCAGTGGCACTAAGCAATATACCGCAAACCATATCAGCCAATCCCTACCCGGCATCAATCCAAGCAAAGTACTGCGTGCCAAACGGATTTGCGTTGGCGGCCAACGCGAGCAGATATGGTTTGGAACACATCAGAAGGTCGTAATCAGCTCTTGAAGCCTCCGGATGCGTGCGCATGGCTGAAAAGGTTCATTAGGACTGTAAATGGAGGGTTGACGACAAGAACAATGGGATCAAGTCTACCCAAAATCTGATTGAGCGAATTTTGACACGCACTTCCCACATGTACTGTCGTGGCCAGGGCCACCCTTACATGTCCTGGTGTATACATATGTGGACGCCATGTCTAAGAATGGGCGCAAGCAGCCTAACTACTCAACACCCAGAAAAGCCACAAAAGTGCGCACTAAAATTCACGCACGCTGATTGGCTGCTAACCGTGTAAGTATTCTTGAAGCGGAGTCCACAAAAGTGCATTAGTGCACTCCAGGACAGGCAAGGGTGGCTCACAACGGTACCCACTCACTGGGACACATCAACTGATAATCCTACTTGTAGTGCGCATGTATTGAAACGTTTAGATAAATCGAGATAAGCCATAGGCGTCTTATCGTCAAGTGCTCTTGCTATTCCATGCTCAATGGTTGTGCCAGAGCTCAAGACCGACCGTGTGGGGCATATTTTAACTGCGGGCACTTGGATTCGGACCCTTGGCCGAAATTTGGACTCGTCTACACCTTGAACAGAATCCAAAGGAGAAATCTTGTGCTTAAAGTTGTCCGAGCCCGAATGCAGGAGCTTCGGTCATGAAAAGAAGTCGCTGAGCAAACCTGGATCCCAAAGTGCGTCCCAGTTTTTCTGCTCGGTCTCAATTATTCTCATCACCCGCTCTCGTTCTCGAACATACGGTAGCTGAACGAAGCTCATGTTTTGAATCTTGGTCAAATGTCGCATACCACTGCGCGCCTTCAGTACGTGCGCTGCATTGTCGGGATCAACGTAGATCAGCATGGGAACCTGCATTGACGAACGAACGAACAACAAGCTTGAAGGCAAGTATAGTCCGTCCATCAGCTCATGGCACTTTCGGTTGGGAGGTTCAGGTTCCGGAAAAAAGTTCCCCCCGAAGGAAAGAAAAAACGGCGAAAAAAAAAAAAACTCTCTCTTTTCTTTCCACCACCGACAGCACCCACAAAAAAAAGTACACCGACTACGATTCTTAACTAAGACAATTTTGTTTCGAATAGTTTTTTTGTGACAAAGTTGTGGCGCCAGTTTTGACAGTGGTAAAAATTGGTTGGTTAATCATGCGAAAAGGAAGCACTTTTATGGTGGATGTAATTAAGAAAACAATACAACGATGGAAGATAATTTTGAGAAAATCGACACAAACGGACCTGGCCCAATTTTTTCCCCTTATGTATCCAGGCTTACCTTTAGCTTCATCACATTGTCCATAAACTGCAAATACATGCTCAACGGTCTGCCGTACTGGTCCCATTGACCGCGGCCGATATCAAGCAGCGCTGTGACGAGGGTGATTGTTTGATTATCGATTGGTGTTGGCTGATCGGTCGTGGAAATCGATAATTGATCAGTATTGATTGGTGGGGATTTTGGAATTGTATGTATTGACGGAGTGGGTGTGTGACGATCGACTACGGTATTATCGTCAGCAGGGTTACTGTATTGCGACTCGAAAAAGTTTGACAGCGCCCTGAGCTTGTTCGAGCGTCGCTTTTTATAAAATCGATATTTATTTTTATTGATTGATCGCGTGTTTCCATCATCATAACTATCGTCATACAAGCCTGAGGTGTGCACTGGCACAGTCTCCATGTGCTGCATGGGTGCCACAGGACCAACTACTAGCGTATAGTACTGTAGCACACATGTCGCGCAGAGGAGACCGACGATTAGGAACGTTGCCGCCGAAAGTGGACCGCGACGGCGTACGAAACGCATGAACACTTGCGAGGGGTACCGTGGCGATGTACACCCTTGGAGTGAATATACGACTGTCTGTGGTGTATGTGGTCGGGTCTGAAATATTTGGTCGGCTGACGATAGATTAATCATCCGCGAAAGAGAGGGCACTAACCACTCAAAATAGACAACATTGCATGAAATGTGAGTGTGAGTACTTGGGTTTAACCTATTTCAGCCAGATGTTATGGTCAAGTGGCCCATCAAAAAAACGGGGATCGGGGAAAATAATTTTTGAGATGTTAAAAATAACGGATGAAGCACCACAGTTGAGTTTATGGCAATTGACCTTGGTGTCAATCACTGAGGATTACACTTTGCGACCTCTGTGCATACACGCTGATGCAAAAAAGGAGTTAGGTGAAAGTATATGATATTCTGTGGGGAAATGGCGAAAGCGTATCATCTGACTTCTAATGTGATTGAAATTTGGAACACAAACCGTTCTTTTCGAGCCCCAAAATTTCTGAAATACCATCGTCGTTGTAAGATTCACCATCAGTGACTTATCGCACAAACAAATCGTACGAATCAGTAATCACATGTGTAGCACACTGCTCGTTACGTTACGGAATGAAATAACATAAAAAAGTGGTTCCTTTTTACAATCGTGCTTACGCGGCAGTTTTTTTTGCTTTAAGAGGCACAAATACGAGGAAGAAAAAACTGACAAAGAGAAAATCGACATATGGTTCACATCACCACATCAACAAGATGAGAAAGCAGCAACAGATTTGTGTACCCTATGCTGTGCATATTGAGCACAAAGGGAATTAAATTGAAAACGCCCTTTTCTCTAAAACAAACGTAGTCATTCGATGTGTTGTTTCATATTAATTTGAACATTTTGTATTTTTAATTTGAATCGCAACTTTTAATTTGAATCGCAATTTTAATTTGAATCGCAACAGTGATTGAAATCCCACAATGACGCAGGCATGTATGAAATGGACAAAAAGAAACTTACATTACAACCAATGTCAGCCAGTCCACTAACAAAAATCTGGGTGCAAGCAAAGTGCTTCCTTCAAGTAATTTGTTGGGCAAAATTTACAGCTGGGTTCCATATTAGTTTGGTTAAGCTTTGCTTAGATCAGTGGTGCCCCACGCCGGACCTATTTTAACTATCGTACTTTTTCTGACCAACTGCGGGTCGCAAACGTCGCAGACAAAAAATGTCGTTCGAAAGAACGCTAATCCTTTGTGAAGTCTGACGTATGCGTAAATGGGCTTTGCGACAACGAGTGCTTGACTTCATTGTAGTAGTCTGGGACGCGCGCTCGGCAGATTTAGCGGTGTGGTTGCATAATGCGATGGGCGCATTTGGCTGTGATGTTGTGCACCCCGAAGATCGCCGGACACAAACATTAACAGATTGGCTAAAATGGGCCGCACTGACCCCAGACCGAGGTGGATCTGCGGCCCATTTTAGCAAAAGAATGTAACACCATAGCACGAACGTGTTGCTTGAACGCGCAGGGAGCAGAATACACAAGCAGAAGTGTTTTAAAAAAATTATAAAACGGCGCCGATTGATCTGCAGACTGAAATTTCCATCAAATTGTCGTTTCTTGGACGATAGTACATGGGCAATAGTACAGTACTTTAGGTATAGTCCAGCCACGAACTCATGAGACGACTTTTTTTTGAAATTGGCTTGTGCGGATCCAACAATGTTCCGGTTCCACGTATTTCGGAAATGAAAGAAAGAGAAACGCACGTATTTTTTAAAAACACGCTCTCCACTCGGTGCGTAAATTCCCTTTTGACTCCCAAAACATTTGTGTGCTGAACAAAGCTGCTGTTCGCGTAAGCACGCAACAAATTGAGGTCAGCCAGCTGGAACTTGTCATCATCTCCCTCAGCCAATCTCTTTCTTTTGTTTGCGAAAACACGTGTATCTGGAGCATTTTTGAATGCGGCCAAGCAAGCTTTAAAAAAAGTCGTCTCATGAGCTGGTGGCTGGACTATATGCATTTGTGCAAACTGATTTTAATACCCGCGGGCCGAAACGAAACACTTTAGTTTTGTTTCACCAATTGATGAACCCTGGCAGAGCCATTCAAAAAAGTAGCTTAGCTTTCAAAAATAATCAAAAAGTATGCAATGAGTAATATATAGGCATATAAAAAAACCTGGTGGCTTTAAGCGGCATAAAAACTGCCGCGATATGTAGGTATGTGCAGTGCAACAATTTTGTTACATTTTCGCTTCAACAAGAACGATGGTTACACAAGCCGCACGATGATAGACAAGCAAGATTGAGCTGCATTTTAGTAACAACATTGTACCAACCTGACAGTTGGCTTGTTGTGAGGTGTTCACTGGATGCCGTGTTGTTTGTGCAATAATTGGGTGCCACACAAACAATATGTGCAATATTCACTAGATCGGACAAAGCTGGAGCCCACAGTTCCATTCATCTTTTCACTGAGAGCGGGTGATGCTGTTTTGTTGCAAAGTGACTAATGATATCAAAGAACCAAGCGACGTGTTTCAGTTGGTTTTTGAATTCGCAGTGCTGGTTCTCTTGCTAAAACGGATTCGAACTGAGAAAGGGCAGAACTTCCAAGTGCCAGACGTTCACAAATTATTCAGCTTACAAGAGCAGCTAATATCTTTCAACTGACTTTCCCCAAAGGCTATAAAGCAACAGGTCGTCAACCTTTGTTTTAAAAAGCTGTAATTCGAAGCCACTGCTCTCTCTTTCATCGCCGCAACAAGTTTTTGCCTCCGGTCCATTTAAGTGACTGATTTAAGGAGTATATAAAACGCCTCGTTTATGCGTTGCGACGTATGCGGGACACGTAAAATTCAAACTGCGAAATTTCGAGAAAATTTCAAGTTTGAAGTCCTACGCCTGTCCACAAACAAGTTGGATTTCAGGATGAAAAAAATGGTTAAAAACAGGCGCCCTCATTTAACAACTTTACAGTTTGTGCGACTTCATGGGATTTGACACTCGCGACTTTTTCGGACATTTTAGCGTGGTTGGTGGTTAAAAGGGTTTACGTGCTGTTGCTCTTGGTGGGCTAGAGCCGGTACGCTATTTTATTGCGAAATCTGCTTTGAAACGAAGGTCTGGACACTGTCTTATTCAGTCTGGGGCTTACAACGTAAACATACTTGATTTGCGCCAAGAAAAACCGGAGTGCACCCAGATTAATGGATGGTGCTCAGATTTCTGGTCAATTTTTTGTTTTGCTTACAAAGAACCTTTGGAATGTTTGGACAGGGCAATATCAGGGCTAAAATGGGAAAGTTTTCAATAACACGAAATTGCCGGGGCGATGAAACAGCAGGCTTTCATCATATGCTAATCTTCAGAATTTCGTGGCTGGGAATTTCTGTCCTGCCAAATTTTCTGGGTGAACTGACGAAAGTAAACTCACGTTAAAGCCACATTTGTATTACCGTATTTTCAGATCGTGCCTGAGAATTAAAAAAAAGATTATTCTCGCAGTTGTACATCTTGATGACGGTGCATTAAAAAAGGCAACAATTAACACGGTTAATTACATAATGTTGAGTAGGTGCCTTCACAGCTATTCCAAAGGAAGCTGTGCCTGGCTAGAAGGACCAGAATCCCAAATCTACATCATGTCCAAACGGTTCCTTTTTACACAACATCTCACGTGCGGCGTTCAGTGCGGAACACGGGTAATATTTCATGCACCCAGATCGTTCGCTTGCTAGGTGTGCCATTACTATACTTTCTGGGGACGCTAAAACCATTGTACTCTTTGTCTGTGAGAACAAAAGATATATGCTTAACGACAAAGAGAGGAAGTCCATAAAGTTCGACTATTGGGGACTTGACAAACTGACAGAGGAAGTTACCCATAAAGCTCGAAACCCGAAACATAAATTTTTTCGGGGTCCATGTTCCGGGTTTTGAAAAAAAAACCGAAACCCGAAACACGAAGCATGATAATCGCAAATGTTTCGACTGACTGTATAAATTGTTCACGTCAGCTACAAGTGGCAAAAACAAAACATTTTAGATTATCATGCTTTGTGTTTCGGGTTTCGGGTTTTTTTTAAAAAAACCAAACCCCAAAAAAAGAAAAAAAAAAAAAATTTTTTTCGGGGCTTGGGGCAACGTGGACCCTTAGCAAAGGAGAAACCAAAAGTTGGAAGCATGGCAAAAACGGGTCATAGCGTAGCGCGACGACAAATTGATTCATATTTTTGCTGTTTCTGTTCCAAGAGTGCCCGATGTGAAGCTGGTAAGCTTGGAGGCTGATGTTCAAGCTGTGTTGAGATGGGTGTTTTTCCCCATAATTGCGTTTATTGGCTGGAATTCACAAAACAAAGTCAAGCTCACCGTCAAGCTCAACGTCAAAGTTCAACGTCAGATGTTTCGGCGTCACGCTGGCTCGTGCAGTAGACGCAATTTTCTAAACGAAGGGTCAACTTTGACACGTTATTGTGCATGATTGGATGCGTTTCTCGGGATACTGTTATTTTAAGGAGGTAGCACAAGCGTTTCAGAAGATTATTTCTGAATTATAATAATTTCTGACTAATGGTATTGAAATAATGTGGCGATCAATGACCGCAGTCAAAATTTTTTGTTCCTCCGTTGGTGATCGTCTATTCATTTCTTTGCCTCTCTTCAGAAATTCATGAAACTCAGAAATACTCTCACAAAACGCTTCTGTTACAACCCTATAATAATATTTTGGCTAGATAAGCATCCAGTCTTGCACAATAATGCGTCAAAGTTTACCCTTCGTTTAGAAAATTGCGTCTGCTGCACGAGCCAGCGTGACGCCGAAACTTTGACGTTGAGCTTGACGGTGAGCTTGACTTTGTTTTGTGAATTCCACCCAATGGTGTTGAATCATCAATGACTGATCAATCACATCAATATTCCCTTCGGAGTTTCACCAAGCAGAAAAATGGCTGATGCGATCGGACTGACCTGCCAATCAAAAGAGAAATTCTGATCGGCAATTCGATTTCGTTCGATATCGGAGCAGAGGCAGAGTTCGGTAGGAAACAAAAGGAAAAATTTTTTCGTTTTTTCCTTTTTTTCCTACGAAAAAATGGTACCAAAAGAAAAGGAAAAAATAGAGGAAAAAATGAAGCAAATTCATTTGTCAATTCAAATTCAAATTTTATTTGCAAGCTCACGCAAAGACCTACAACGAGATCCGGAAAACACCTGAAAAATAAACGAGTGTACGCAACACAATGATAATCATGAATGAACAAACGACAAAACGTACCAGAGAAATTTTAAACCAATTGTTGATTGTTGACAATTGTCATCTGCAGTGTAGTGGCAGGCCCATGTGTGGGAGGTAAGTATGATGCGGGGTTGGGACCGGAAGCGTGAGAGGCACTGTAGTGGCTGGGGGGGATGGGGGGGGGATTCCCCCAGGGTAGTACTTGGGGGGGGGGGTGGGGGGGGTCCCCCCCAAATTCATCTATCTATCGTCAACACTTTTTGATTTCATCTATCTATCGTCAACACTTATGGGCAAATCTATCTATCGTCAACAAATTCTGGGAGCAATCTATCTATCGTCAACACATTTCGACCCCAAAATGGGTATTTTTGCCTCAAAATGGCTCAAAATCGGTATTTTTTGTCCCAAATAGGCAAAAAATCGCGCGCTACGCGCGGATTTAGTACATCTGAGTACATTTTCATTAATATTTACACATTATTACATGCTTAGTACACTATACTATACCTTGATTTTTGGCGACCCCCCCACCATCTGTCTATCGTCAACAAGTTTGGGTCGACCCCCCCCCAGATTTCGGACTTGGGTCATCTATCTATCGTCAACACATTTCGGGTCCCAATCAGAGGTCGCAATCGGGCCGGGTTTGGCCGGCCCGGCCCGGCCCGAGCCCCCAAATCTCCGGCCCGGCCCGGCCCGACCCGGCCCGGCCCGACCCGTACCCCCAAATCTCCGGCCCGGCCCGGCCCGAACCCCCAAATCTCCGGCCCGGCCCGGCCCGAATTTTTGGCTCAGATTTTAACCCAATTTTTGTCATAATTTTTGCGATTTTTTTAATCATTTTTTTTGTTGAAATTTCAATGTTTTCCATGAAAAAGTCGCCAGATCAGTGTAGTTCCTGGTCCGGAGGGGGAACAGACGTACCCTCCACTATTTTCGGAGGGGGAACAGACGTACCACCCTGGGGGGGGAAGTCCCAATTTGGGGGGGGGGACGGAAAAAAGTCATTTTTTGAGGTCGAAAAATTGGACTATTTTTGCCTTCTTTTGCGAAAAATCCCCTATAAAAAGGGTATTTTGGCGTTTTTTTGGAGGTTTCACCTAAAGTTTACCTATTTTTGGCCTAAAAATGCCTATTTTAGGCCTAAATTTGCCCATTTTAGGAAAAAATTGGGGGGAGCAGACGTACCCGGAGGGGGAACAGTGGGGCAGGCGTACCTCGGCGGGGGAACAGACGTCCCCGAGGGGGGGTCCCCCCCCCCCTCCCCCCCCCAGGAACTACACTGCGCCAGATAGACAATACCAATGGTGTGGCTGGGGGGTCCCCCCTAGGCACAGTAGGTAGATGACGCGCCATCCTGGTACAGTAGGTAGGTCGCCGCCCCCCGGCTGGTACAGTAGGTTGCTATTTTTGGCTCAAAATGGTATAAAATCCATATTTTTCATTCCAAATAATCGAAAAATTTTGAGGGTTTTAGAGTACATTTTCATCTGAACTTGGACATAAAAATTTTGTTCCCCCCTAGCTCGGCCGGTCGGTACAGTAGGTAGGTTGATTTCAGGCCTTTCTGGTGGTACAGTAGGTTGATTGCACGCCTGGGTAGCCACACGACTGGACAATACTGATCACTTACTTGCTGAATCCGTCAGAAATTTTAGTATTTTGGACAAAAAAACCCCTACTTTTTCAGTAAAATAAGTCACTTCAGAAGCTTCGGGCCGGGCAGCCCGGCCCGGCCCGGCCCGACCCTCCAAATCTCCGGCCCGGCCCGGCCCGGCCCGAGCCAAAAGCCCAAAATCGCGGCCCGGCCCGGCCCGGCCCGGCCCGGCCCGAGGTCGGGCCGGCCCGATTGCGACCTCTGGTCCCAATCTATCTATCGTCAACACCCTGACCAAGTACTACAGTGGATTCCCCCCCCTAAGGGGTATCTATCTCGAGTCAACCCTTAGGGGGGGGATGGGGGGGGAAGGGTACCATCTCGAGCCGACCCCAAAGGGTATCTCGAGTAAGTAGATTTATGGTTTTCAAAGGCAAAAATAGGTGTTTTTCGACCTCGGGACCCCCAAAAATCGCACCCAAAAATGGTCATTTTAGGCCAATTTTCGGCAAAAATGTCAAAAAGTACCCATTTTTAGGCCAATTTTGCAGTAAAATTGCATGCAAAAAACGGCCTTTTTTCGCCTTTTGACGGACCATAGGGGTATCTTGGGTAGCCTCTGGGGGGTATCTCGAGTAAGTCCGAAACCTTCCCCCCCTAGGGTATCTTGGGTCGATTGGCCTGCCACCACACTGGTGAGAGGTATGATTTTGGTCACCCAAAAAGGCGAAAAAACACCGTTTTTGTGATACAATTTTGGCCAAAAATTGAGGTAAAAATAGTACTTTTTCAAAATTTTCGCCGAAAATCGCCTAAAAACAGGTATTATGGGTGGGTTTGCGCGCGGAGCGCGCGATTTTTGGGAAAATAAGGTCGAAAAACACCGATTTTTGCCTTAAAAAGGTATAAAATTGCTTGTGAGAGGTATGATTTGGAGTTGTGAGAGGTAAGTACTCAACCCCCCCCAACCCCCCCTCGGGTTTTGTGGTAGGTAAGTACTGAGAGGGGGGTAACCCCCCCCCCAACCCCCCCCCAGCCACTACCGTATTGTCGGAAATAGAACCCCCCATTAATTGACCTGACCCCCCCCCCCATTGATAGAACCCCCCTACACCGCTCGACAACAAACATCGAACCCCCCCTCTAATTGACCCCCCCCCCATTAATAGAACCCCACCCCCAACCTTCACCGTACCACAGATTAGTGGTACGGTAAGGCTGTGTTGTTGTGTCAAACGTTGTTTAAGCTCGCGTGCACAACAGAATACAGCTTTTTAAGCATAATTGCCTCTGTTAAAGTTAGAAAATACCGAAAACAAGTCATTTTTATGGGCATCAGTAACAACGATTTTTTTCGTCGGGGCGCCAAATGAAAAATATAACCCCCCCAATAATTGACCCCCCCATAAATTGAACCCCCCCAAAATGACCCCAGTGAAAAAATAGAACCCACGTGTTCTATTTCCGACAATACGGTACTATGGTCATCTGCAGTGATAGTAAGGAAAAAAATGAAAAAAAAATATTTAATTTTTTTCCGAGGAAAAAAATGACAATCAAAAAAAGGAAACAAAAAGAAAAAAAATGGTGATCGAGGAAAAAAAGAAAAAAAAGAGCATTTTTCCCCCAAAAATTGACCCCACCCCCCGCCCCAAAAATTGACCCCCCCAATAATCGAACCCCCTAAAATCAGAAGAACCCAAAAATCAAGAAGAAAAAATAACACCGGATTTGGAACCCTCTCGGCAAATGGTGAAAACAATTTTTTGAAAATGATCGAGTGAAAAAAAGTAGAACCCCCGTATTCTATTTCCGACAATACGGTATATAAAAGTCTTTTACTGCAGATTTATACCGGAATATACCGTATTGTCGGAAATAGAACCCCCCCCATTAATTGACCCCCCATTAATTGAACCCCCCCCTAAATGGCTCGAAATCAAAAATAGAACCCCCCATTAAATGACCCCCCCATTAATAGAAGAACCCCACCCCCAACCTTCACCGTACCACAGATTAGTGGTATGGTAGGGCTGTGTTGTTGTGTCAAACGTTGTTTAAGCTTGCGTACACAACAGAATACAGCTTTTTAAGCATAATCGACGCTGTTAAATGTAGAAAATACCGAAAACAAGCCATTTTATGGGCATTATTAACAATGATTTTTTTCGTCGGGGGGCCAAATGAAAAATATAACCCCCCCCAATAATTGACCCCCCCCCATATATTGAACCCCCCAAAATGACCCCAGTGAAAAAATAGACCCCCCGGGTTCTATTTCCGACAATACGGTATATCGGATTTATATCGAAAAAAATGGTCGGAAAAAAAGGAAAAAGAAGGAAATATTTCCTTTTTTTCCTTTTTCCTGTTCGGAAAGAAAATGAGGGAAAAAATTTTTTTCCCAACTGTTCCGGCCGCCCGGCCCGAAGCTTCTGAACTTCTGAAATCTGAAGCAGTGCTGTGGCTGGGCGGGGGGGGGGGGGTGGGGGGTCCCCCCAATGGTACCCTACCCGCCCCGGCCTGGTACGCTACCCCCCTACCCGCCCCGCTCTGGTACCCTACCCGCCCCGATTTTTACCCTAAAAAGTGCAAAAAATTTCGCGCTGCGCGCGATATATGTACTTTTTAGTACATAAAAACAGGCACGCGAAAAAACTTGTGTTGTACCCTACCCGCCCCGAAAAATCTTCCCCCTCCCCCCCAGTGTAGTACTTGGTCAGGGTCAGTGTAGTGGCAGGCAGATGGTTGCAAGGTACCCTTGGGGGGGGGGATGGATCCAGATGGTTGCAAGGTACCCCCCTACCCAGCCTCCAGAAGGTTGCAAGGTACCCCTGGGGTCCGAAAAAAGGGTGTTTTTTGCATGCATTATACAGCAAATTTGGCCGAAAAATTGGTACTTTTTTGCATTTTGGCCGAAAATTTGCCTAAAATACCTATTATATGGAGCTTTGCGCGCGGAGCGCGCGATTTTTGGGGTTTTGAGGTCGAAAAACACCCATTTTTGCCTATAAAAACCATAAATTGATGGTTGCAAGGTACCCTCCGGGGTGGTTGCAAGGTACCTACCCTTCCCCCCCCCCCCATCCCCCCCAAGGGGTGGTTGCAAGGTACCTACTCCTTAGGGGGGAATCCCCCCCCATCCCCCCCCCCAACCACTACACTGGTCAGGGTGTTGACGATAGATAGATTGAGACCCGAAATGTGTTGACGATAGATAGATGACCCAAGTCCGAAATCTGGGGGGGGGTCGCCAAAAATCAAGGTATAGTATAGTGTACTAAGTTGGTAATAATGTGTAAATATTAATGAAAATGTACTTAGATGTACTAAATCCGCGCGTAGCGCGCGATTTTTTGCCTATTTGGGACAAAAAATACCGATTTTGAGCCATTTTGAGGCAAAAATACCCATTTTGGGGTCGAAATGTGTTGACGATAGATAGATTGTTCCCAGAATTTGTTGACGATAGATAGATTTGCCCACAAGTGTTGACGATAGATAGATGAAATCAAAAAGTGTTGACGATAGATAGATGAATTTGGGGGGGACCCCCCCAAGTACTACCCTGCTCCCCCCCAAACCGGATTTCCCCCCCCCCCCAAGATCCCAGGTACACTACCCCCTACCCGCCCCGGATTTTTCCACCTATGTACCCTACCCGCCCCGCAAAAGTAGCCACAGCACTGATCTGAAGTGACTTATTTTACTGAAAAAGTAGGGATTGTTTGTCAAAAATACTAAAATTTCTGACGAATTCGGCAAGTAAGAGATCAGTGTTGTCTATCTGACGACTTTTTCGTGGAAAACAATGAACTTTCAACCAAAAAAATTGGGTCAAAAAAATCGCAAAATTATGACAAAAATTGGGTTGAAATCTGAGCCGAAAATTCGGTCCGGGCCGGGCCGGCCAAACCCGGCCCGATTGCGACCTCTGATTTGGGTCCTCCCCTCCCCCCTTCCCCCCAGGTGGGTACGTCTGTTCCCCCTCCGAAAAAGGGGTTACCGCCCAGTGTAGTGGCAGGCCCATGTGTGGGAGGGAGGTAAGTATGATGCGGAGTTGGGACCGGAAGCGGGAGAGGTATGATTTTGGTCACCCAAAAAGGCGACAAAACACCGTTTTTGTGATACAATTTTGGCCAAAAAATGAGGTAAAAATAGTACTTTTTCCAAATTTTCGCCGAAAATCGCCTAAAAATAGGTATTATGGGTGGGCAGTGTTGGAGGTACTCTGGAGGGGGATACCTACTGTACCGCGCTCGGAGAGGGGGGATACCTACCAGTGTTGGAGGTACTCTGGAGGGGGGATACCTACTGTACCGCGCTCGGAGAGGGGGGGATACCTACTGTACCAGAGCCGATGGCCTGGGGGGGTTATGTACCTAGGGGGGGTTGGGGGGGTTAGGTTTTGGGGTGAAAATTTTTTATGTGTTTATTATGTGTGGAATCGTGTGAAAACGTAGTATTTGCGCGCGTAGCGCGCGAATTTCGGGTAATTTGAGGTAAAAAACACTGATTTTGCACTAATTTCGGCCATTTTGGTCAAAAATTGGCACTTTTGGGGCAAAATCGGGGGGGGGGATACCTACTGTACCGGGGTGAAAATCGGGGGGGATACCTACTGTACCATGCCAAACATCGGGGGGGATACCTACAGTACCCGGCGAGGGGGATCCCTACGGAACTGGGGGGGGCTACCCCCCCCCCCCCCCAAACCCCCCCCCCCACCTCCAACACTGATACCTACTGTACCAGAGCCGATGGCCGGGGGGGGTTTTGTAACCGGGGGGGGGGTTCGGTTTTGGGGTGAAAATTTTTTATGTGTTTATTATGTGTGGAATCGTGTGAAAACGTAGTATTTGCGCGCGTAGCGCGCGAATTTGGGGTAATTTGAGGTAAAAACCACTGATTTTACACTAATTTTGGCCATTTTGGTCAAAAATTGGCACTTTTGAGGCAAAATCGGGGGGATACCTACTGTACCGGGGTGAAAATCGGGGGGGATACCTACTGTACCATGCCAAACATCGGGGGGGATACCTACTGTACCAGGCGAGGGGGGCTACCTACTGTACTGGGGGGGGGCTACCCCCCAAACCCCCCCCCACCTCCACCACTGTGGGTGGGCTTGCAATTTTTGGGAAAATAAGGTCGAAAAACACCGATTTTCGCCTTAAAACGGTATAAAATTGCTTGTGAGAGGTATGATTTGGAGTTGTGAGAGGTAAGTACTCAACCCCCCTCGGGTAACCCCCCTGCCACTGCCATGGACTTCCTGTTCCCCCTTCGGACCAGGAACTACACTGCTTTTCCTTCAACTTCGGTATTTCATTTTTGTTCCAGACAGATTGAGTTTGGCATTGCTAAATATATCGCACACAAGCTACAAGCAGGGGACAAACGCACAGTAGGCAGCATCGGCAGATATGGCCAGCGGCAGCAGCGAGCGAATCAAGTCTCCGTTCGGCCAAATGCTGGATTCGGTTCGGTCGGCGTGCGAAGAGATCGATATTTGGAGCAGCGAAATGCAACAGGATCTGCCGAAGAAATGGGAGAAGCACGGCGATCTGATCATTCTGCCTGAGACCTGCTTTCTGCTGCCCGCTTGGCGTAAACTCGGTGGGTATTGGGTTTTGTGTTTTTTGATGATTGATTTATCTTATTAGTTTTATTGGTGTTCAACAACGATCGGCTATTGCACATGCACGGGCCAGTAAAAAATATGCTGAAAATGTCGGAGAATGTAAATTACCATAATTTTAGTCACTATGTTTCGCTTATCGGAACCGCCGTTTTTCCCCCAATAGAAAGGGGCCCAGGGTAGTATCTGGGCGGCCGGGGAAGCGGGTCGGGAGGCTGTAACTATTGTAACGTTTGAAACGTTGTGTGTAACTTGAAATACGCATGCCCTGGTTCTGTTGAGGGATTGGGGCACTACCCTGCGTTGGATCATGCCGTTTTTTTTCGGTGCAACGCAGTAGCCACCTAAAATAATTGTTGAATACATTTATGGCCGTCAGGCAGTCAAATCCATTTCAGATGTCATACGATCTCAAAAAGTATTCTCACCATATATGATTCGTCGACATTTACAAAAACGCGATGGAACTGAAAAAATGAATTGTGAATTGTGTTTCACAGGTCCGAGACTGTGGCAGTTGGTGTGTGCTTCGTTGCAAGTCAGTCGTATCGCTCGCAAACGGCGTGTGGCTGCTGATGAATACCGAACGCCGCGCATTGATTTGTTGTTCGGCAAAGATGGATGGGTGGAACATGTGGACAACAAAGTCAGGTGTGTTGGCCTGGCTTGTTCCAAGCCGTCTGTGTCACTTGTTGAGCCGTATCAATCTTGAGAGCAAAAACTGCGATCACTCAGGCCAAGCACGGTTTGGAACCCATCTTCATAGAGAATCGGAGATACTAATTCCCTCGGCGCAGCGTGAACGTAATTACCAAGCGTATAATTCCGTGGTTATGGGGCTTTTTCAGTTTTCATGTTCAGATAAATCCTCGCTTATACGGATGCTTCGTGACTCCTTTTCTGACTAATTTTGTTTTTTTTGCATGTGATGCACACCCTATTTGATGTCCCACAAATCTGGGCAGGCAAGCGAACACAAATTGTAGCCGTGTAATGCTATTTGCTTTGTTCCGATCCCTGAGATTCAGTGACCAGCCAGAGCCAACAATTATTCAGTTATATCGCAGTATACACAAATTTTGCGCACAATTTTGCCACTGCACACACTCGCGCCCAATTATAAATGACTAGAGCTGAAGCCAGCTGCACACCTCTGGACTACGGGGTCAGTTGTCAGGTGACTGACCCGAGCGGCTTTATTTTGGCAGCATCACGTTACACGACAAAGCAAACAAGCCCGTTGCGCCCCCCATCTTTCTGGCGCGTGCAAATAACGCTGAATTCTGAATTGCACTTTTATTTACATTGTTATATTCGCCACCGCCGCAGTGTGTAATGCAATTCAATGCGCGTTGCTTATGTTCCAGCTGCAAGCAAAGTTGTTGAGAAATGGCTGTTGCGTTTGCGCGTTTCGTTTTTAGTTGTGAAATGAGGGACCGTGTTGTAAAAACGTACCCAGTGAAAATTTGGGATCGCAACAGAGATAATGGTGCCGGCCGTCGGCCCTGTTCGTCATGGCATATACAGCATTTTTGGTCACGCATTTGAATACTCATAACGTGGTGAACTGAGCTGAGCTAATCTGAAGGATAACGCCAGATTGGAGATTGAAAGATACCGCTTTGATTTTCGTTAGGGAGTTTCACCACATCCCGACTCTCTATCAATCAATGAAGCATAATTTTTTCTGGACATCTTTCCAGATACCAGTACGATGTGACCAAATGCATGTTCAGTGTCGGCAATATCAGCGAAAAGCTGCGCGTCGCCTCATTTGACTGCCGACAAGAAGTCGTCGTTGACTTATTCGCCGGTTCGTTGGGATTTGTTATTTTTGGCGTTTGTTTTTTTCCTATCGTGCTTTTATTCAATTTTTCGAAGGTCGTGACGATGGGTATTGCAATACAAATACTATCGGTCGTTCATACGCCGCAATCGAAACAGTTTCTCGTGCAGTCCGTACCGTATAGGGAATCCGCCAGCTCATGGCACTCAACACACAGGCTTGCAGGCTACATTACTGGCATCAATGAATGCATGTATTCTCAGCAGTTATGAGTTGAAACATCCCCAAATTTTGCAACAGTGCAGAGAAGTGTTATGTCAAGCAGCATATCAAAACCGAGTAAATTAAAAAGCAGTCATCAAAGTATGACACTAACCCAAAGTGTACATTTTGTATAGAAAATGGCGTGTGCTGCTGCATGCGCTGTGTCTATAAAAGATGCCACGTGCCGATGCCGATGGATTGCCTATACTTATTATGTCCATTCTCATATGTTGTTGTGTGTGTCTTTGAGAGAGAAAGGCAAGGCATTTCTGCTCGTCTCTCAAAGGCACGCGCAACAACAGATGTGCACGCACTGCCCAGGGACCTTTTTTGGGGGGGAGGTGCCCGGCCCGGGACCCCCAACCCCCCTTGGGCCACGGCCCTCACGACCTCCCGCCTGCGGCGGGGCCCATCGCGGGCGGAGGGGGGAGACCCGGGCTTTTTGGGGGCGGTAGTTCCTGGGGGGGAGGGGGGCCCCTAAGGTACACTAACCGCCGCGACAAAGGTACACTAGTACACTAACCGCCGCGCCAGGTACACTAACCGCCTCAATTTTGCCTAAAATCGGCATTTTAGGCCTAAAATGGGCATTTTTAGGCCTAAAATGGGTGATTTTCAGGTCAATGATGTCAAAAGTCGCCAAAATACCCTTTTTATAGAGAATTTTTTCCAAAAAGGGGAAAAAATCGGTCAAATTTTCTACCTCAAAAAGTGACTTTTTCCTGGATTTGGGTCTTCCCCCCCCCCTTCCCCCCAGGGAGGTACACTAACCGCCGCACGGAAAAAAGGGGTAGGTACACTAACCGCCGCGCCGGACCAGGAACTACACTGTTGTGAAGTATTGAGAAGGTCACGTTGTGGCGTATCCCATGCCAAAAACCATCCGTTATTTGTACCCAGCGATGGAAACATTTTTCTCTCATTTGTTGATGTTGCAGGCATTGGCTATTTCACACTACCGTACCTGATGCACGCACACGCACAGCATGTCTACGCGATTGATTGGAACCCGGATGCGATTGAAGCGTTGGTTCGAAACATTCAGGTGAACAGCGTGCGAGAGACAAAGTGCACCGTGCTGCAGGGCGACTGTCGAAAAGTGTGTGATGGGTGTTTGGGGTTAATTTAGATGAGAAAAGAAGTGTATTTTACTGTGACTGGAGTTGATCGGTGGAGTTGGCTACACTGAAATATTGGAGCAGTATCCTGGTAATGTCAGAACAGCAGGCTAATAGCCTGAGGCTATGCTAAACAAATTTGTGTGAGGACAAAAAAGTGTATCGAAATTGGTGGGTGCGGAGTTGGTATCTGCGTCATGGTCGCGTGACTAGAACAGATTCGATCCGTTCCTCCGCTCACCAGCTAGCTGAGAACCGTCATGCCAGTTTCCCGTCAAATGTCCCCATAGTTGGCCAATATATACGTTCACTTGGTAACGGCAGGGTCTCGATGGAGAAGGTTGACTGTGTGACCTTACACATGTGCATCATTCTGAGTGCAGGTGGTGCCGTACGGTGTGGCCGATCGCGTCAACGCCGGCCTGATTCCAACGGCGCGCAACTATCTGATGACGGCGTGTCGTGCCCTGAAACATCAGGGTGGCGTCGTGCACGTGCATGAATGCGTGACGCACGCCAAGATGCTGGTGGAGGGCGCGAGTGGTGAGAAAGGTGGGATCGGTTGGCAAGGATTGTTGGATGTGTTTTGGGTCCTTTCGCCAACACAGTTCGTTGACTTTTGTGAATACGCCACCGATGAAAAACCGATGGATTCTGTCTTCGACCACAACTTGTCTACTCTCGATGACCTTTACAGATTATTTTATTCATTGACTTCGACACATTTAGATGATCAGCCGCTGGACTATTGATTTGTTCTTTCCAGAAAGTGCGTCTGTTCCTGATCCGAGTGTGGGAGATGAGTCCAGCGCTGATTCTGGCATTTCCACAACCGAAGAAGGTTTGTGTTCATTCCGTGGTGATTGCGTGATGTTTGGTTTTGATTTTTGTTAGTTATGTTTTCATTTTTTGAGACCTGACGCTGCCAACCACTAATCAATCAATGACTGTAGGTAATGCATGTTTAGTTGTCCTTTGGGCGAAACATTCTTCTTTTTCATTTTTATCGGTTGGACGTTTTTGCCATTTTAGGATCGTCTCACGGTTCCAACAGTCCTCCGCCCCCGGACACAAGCGTAAATGGTGATTCAGACGACGATATAGTGTTGCAGCCAATGAGGAAAGGGTCGAGACGCGAAGTAGGTGCATATGTTGTGTTTTGTGGTGTTTGGTTGTGCATTTGTTTGGATTTCGTATCCCTGTAAGTTTTACCTGGCTAATCCGGTATTGGACATAGAGTATGTCGTGTTGTGCTTTGTACCGCAGGCTTTTCAGTTGATTTTTGTGAATTTAGCAAATCGGTTAATAGTGATAACCGTATTTAATTCACAGGATTGCAAACAACAGGACGCTTTTGTCTGCACAAATGAGCGCTTTTTAGGCAGGCAGCTTGAGCTTGCCGCATAGTCAAATTCTGCTCAGAAAATGTTTTTCTGGTGGCATGGTCATGATATTAGCTTGCCCAACTTGAGAAACACGCAAATTATCAAACACACCCCCAACTTCTGGCCGTTTGCATTGTGGTAGCAGCTAATTGGGTGATCCGAGCATGAAATGCCTCGTTCTGCCATCACCGGCCCAGTGCAGTCACACAATTTGTGTACTTGAAAGCGCCTGTCATCTGTTTGCAGAAGATCATGCTCGAACTGGCTGCCGAACGTACGCCATCGCCGAAAGTCGAGCCCGAATTTCTCCGATCGAAATGGTCCAAACTCGACCCGGCCTATCGCTGTTTCGCCGTTGAGTGCGCGGCGCAGCTGATCAAGTTCATGAATAATTTGCACGAGGTCAGGCTGTTTGTGAATACAGTCTTTCCTGTTTATTATGGTGACATCAGCCGGACGGGACCCGGGTTCTTGTGTCATTTTGTGAGGAATACTTTCGAACGGTGATGTGGCTTCCAGGCCAGGCTGTTCGTCTGAGGGTTTCACGTTTGACAGCGCAGACTGTGCTGCCAACACGCTCGGGCCTTCCGCAGCCGGCCACCCTGTACGAATCGGTGGCACACTGCTTTGGAAAACCAATCTTGACAAAAAGTCGAAAAAGCAAAATGTTTTGAGAATTCTGTCAGTTGTGTAACCTCGATCCAAAGGTTTTCTAAAGTGTTGATTTCCGTCAGAACCCACTCCGGACTTATCAGAAATGTTTCAGCGTCTGCATACAAGCCATACAAGGGTTTTGCTGTGCAATATTGTTCGCGTTGAAATTGAAAATCCCGAAGCGAAAAATTGTTCGCGTTGAAAACTCCTTGCACAATAAATTTTGTATTTTATTTTTATTTCATTTTTTCGGGATTTTTATTTCGGGATTTTCGACCTCACCCATTGTTTCAGTGTTCAGTTGAACAAAACTGAAAGGCACAAATTTATAAAACTGACTGTATGAGCGTGATCAATTACGCACATGCGTTTCCAGAAGCCGTCACACACCTACACGTGCACGATCGAGCGAGTCGGCAAGATCAAATCCTACGCGCCACATATGGATCATCTGGTGTTGGACGCACGCGTACAGTTGGAACCGAATCATGCCATCGATTTTGATGCCGTCTTGACTGTTTGATATATCGATTTTTGTGCAATGTTGTAATTTTGGGGCTTTTTTCAGACATCATTTATTGACAAATATGTTTTTGGACAATTGCGCTTTGTTATGAACATTCTGTCTCAAGCTACTGAATATGGATTTTGTGATTGCTGTTCCAGCTTTGATCCTAAATAGAACCCGGCATCAAATTTGAGCTTGTCGCATGGGCCATGTCACATACTGGGCCTGACCCGATCTAATCACGAATTATTTTTCATTCCCATAACTTTCAACCCTGTTTTGTATTTATTTTCATGTCCGTAAACTCCACACCCGGTTTTGTAATTATGCTTCTTCCACTTAATGTTCTTATCTATGTATTATTGAGTTGGTGCCGACGCAATAAACTAACTAAATCCAATCACGACATCTGATGCCGGCATGTATAATTTTTTCAGATGTTGCTTCTGATATATGTGCATTTTATAGTTTGTGTAGCCGTCTCGTCCATCCTCAATGTGCCTTTCACACATATCCTGAATGCGTTTCTAGTCAATCTGGATCCCTGACATTTTGTTGTTGTGCAATTAAGATTCGTTATTCCCATTTTGTCTGACCTGGAGAGTGGAGTATTCAAGTTCTTGATATTATCATTATTATGATACATTATTCATGTGTAAATGGTGCCTCGCGTGTTTTGCTTGCACACAAATTTGCATTCATACATGTTTGGGGTGTTTTCACTGACCAAATTTGGGTGCCATGGCACTGAAATCTATGGGTTTTCTGTGGTTGTGGGCCTAATCTAGGCACCAGAACGTCTTCTTGTCTCCTAAACTTGTAGATTCAGGTGCCCGTAGAACCTTCCTTCGTTTCATTTGAAGTAAATATCCTGTATTTAATAAAATTAAATGGTTCCGAGATTCATCGTGTCATATGAATAATAGGTATGTTTATTTATTTATGTATTTCACGGTCACACCCAATCAGGAGAAAATTCACTTAGGTGTAGTCTAGTACTAAGCCTTCTGTATCCACTATTTTCTGTGACCAAATTTAGCAAAACTGGTGAAAATTTCCACCTTCAAAAATCTTGACTTGGAGCACAAGATATCCCGTATCTCAAATCACTATTATCACTGTCTGTATATTAAAAAGTTAACAAAGCAAAATTTCCTGTTTTAGTTTGTTTTTGTTCGTCCTGTTTTGGTTGAAGACGGAAGAGTACACCGGAGAATGCCCTGGGGGCTTTTGCCGAGCCTTCAGAAAAAAAAGAATTTCCCCAATAAGCCCCCGCTGTGTTAAGTATAACCTTCCGGCCCGGAACTTATTTCGCATTTTCCAGTAAATGAATTGCGGCGTCAGAAGAATGTTGGCGAACCGCAATTCTGATTGGAAACTCGCTCGCTGCTGCCTGCCTGACTCATCAGATCCTGGCGATAAGAGACTAGGTCCCCTGTGCTGGTGAATGACAGAGCCGTTCCCGGCGAGCCGCTGGATTCCCATGAATCATCGGACCTGAAACAAGACCTCAGGACTCCACTTATTTCACGGGAATTTCCAATTTTTTGCCCAAAGGCCTGTTTCCACGCGCGTCACGTGACGTCGGAACTGCTGAGCATGATTTTTTTGTTTCGGCACTGAAACATCATGTGTCGCCCGACCGCACGCAGATGAGTTGAACAACAGCGTCACACGCAGCCGCGCGTCACGCAGTCAATTGGGATGTTTTTCGGGCAATTCTGATTGCTAAGCAGCCATGCCATCAAACACAATGAGAAATAAACAAAAATTTTGGGTCGAAAATACTCAAAAGAAAATGCTTGATCTGCTGTGTCGCCACGATGACACAGACGCGCGCGGCGCCGCATTTGGGGACAAACATCAGCGGTGGCGCCGCGGCGGTCGTGGACGCACTGCTGCCGCTCTCAATCATCAAAATGTAGCCACGTCACGTGACGTTGATGTGGCGCCCCACTGGAAACAGGCCATAAAATAGACATATTTCTGCCTGGAAGTCGGCGCATCAAAACCCTTTCAAATCGCGAACATGCCGAATTTCTCACACATTTTAAGGTAAATACACAGGTTGAAAAAAAATTTTATTGCAACACTTTAAAAAAAACAAAAAAAATATTTTGTTTTTTTGAAAAAAATTTTTAATTAGAAAGAGTAGTTTCAGGTGAAATGGAGGCGATACACAAAGATTTTTGAAAACTCAAAATTTTTCGCCACGTGACCCCGCACGTGGGGATCATCAACGCATGTACGAAGGCGATTCGGTTGTTCTAGCAGGATCTGAACGTGACGTGGACGCGACACGACTATTTTATTTATCAGTGTTTGTCGGTAGTATAAATATCACGCGGAAGTGGTGGCGACTAACTGCGTAGATTGTCGCAGAATACTAAATTTCACGTGCCAAACATAGATGGAAATTATTTTAAATGACGATAGGAAACGATCACCGTTTATGCATTGTAGCTGGTAAAATTCTAATCAAAGGAGTGATGTATCTGAGAATGCCAAATATGCTCCTCCAAAAAGCCGCCACTGGAAACAAATTTGTTGTTCTGAATAAGAGCGCCGCATCTGCAGACATTTTCATTCATGTGTCACATGCTTATACAAAGTGCGGGCTTATTTGGGTAATTAACTTTAACCTCAAATTCGAAGTGAATTCCAAAACAATCCCCCAGGAAACATACTTCGCGTTGTCCGGTACTTGAGTTCTCCAAATAGAGCCTCTCTGAATGATGCTGTCAAGAGACTCAATGAAATGAAAAGTTTCCGTTCATGATCCTGCGCCCCACGTACACTTGTATGTACACGTGGTGCCATGCCTTTAGTTTCCATGCGTTCTCTATAATCGTTTCGCATATTGGTGGGGCTACAATATAGAAAACTGTGGTGCCGAAGAGGCATGCACTGACTTATCATTTTAAAAACTGCGGTCCATCAACCAGGGTTGGGTTAAAAAAAATAAAACTTTTTTCTAAAAAAAATTTTTTTTTTAAAAAGTTCGCCACTTTTTCGGTTTTTAATAATTAGAAAAGTAAGTTCACTTTTTTTTATTATTTCACAACTTTTTTTTATTATTTTCCCTCTTTTTTGTTGTGAAATGCATGTTCTTATGCATGTTTCTGCTTGTTTTTCTCAAAAAAATCGCCTGCGGCGCTTGTATTTCGCATCGGTACAAAGTCATTACAACGTTAGACAGTCCGTGGCTCTGCTAAACTACCTAAGCAGCCGTCATTATGTGCGCATTCAGTTCTTCCAGCAAGTCAAATCTGCTTGAAATCTGAAATTATCGTTCCAAAACCGCGGGTTATGTAGCTGTTTTCATGTAACTTTGCTGAAAATAATGCGCCAATTATTCACACTGAGAACCGAAATTTTTGTGGTCCGGAATAAAAAAAAGTAAACCTTAAAAAAAAATTTTAAAAATTCAAAAAAGTTAAAAAAAAGTTTGATAATAAAAAAATTTTTAATCCAACCCTGCCATCAACTTCTTTAATTATGAGTCATTTTGGCGGTCAGACCAAGCGCCGCAGGCGCGATTTTGGGAAATTTGGCCCAACTCAAAAAAAATTTCAAAAATTTATGCTTCAAGAAGGCCATTTTTTAATTAATTAACCGCTGTTTTTTAAACAACCTGTAAATACATACAGTGCAAAAGGTTTGGCAGGGTAAGACTTCAAGAATCCCAAAGATGGACCGAAGTACAGTAGTTCCTCCAAAATCTCCGCCGAACCATGTTAAAGCGAGGGTGCAATAACCGTTTTTCAAAAATCAGCACCTTCATTTTATGATGAAAATATAAAATAGACATCCCAACAGTAATTTCTTCAAGAGCAGCCCCCATTCAAAAATGCAGTTTTATATCTGAAATGGTCGCCGAAAGGTTCCTCTTTGTTCGCAAAATGGACACTGGTGTAGTTACATTTTTTCTTGATAATCAGGCAGCTGTGGTTTGGAATGGTTTTCAATAGATGGATACGGGCAGTGCGCTTGAATATTTCGTGGCAGAAAGGTCATTTCTCGCGTGAACTTCAAAAGGCCCCAATTGCGATTCTAAGACCAGTTCTGGAACGACCTTGTTTGTACAATATTCGTATTGTCCAACTCAACGTATACAGAATTGACATCGGTGTCCAAAAGGGTGGACGGTGGACGCCGACGACCAGGCGCACAAGGTGACCATCTGCCCGTATATATACAAATAGTGAAACATTTCTTGTCGTCCCACCATTATGCGCTCTTATTCATTCCGACCACCGAAAATGTTTCGCTATTTGTATGTATACGCAGATGGTCACCTTGTGCGCCTGGTCGTCGGCCGTCACCGTCCGATCGGTACTCCTTCTGGACACCGATGTCAATTCGGCATACACGATGAGTTGAACAATACGAATAGCGTACAAACAAGTTCATTCCAGAACTGGTCTTAGAATCGCAATTGGGGCCTTTTGAAGTTCACACGAGAAATGACTTTTCTGTTCCGAAATATTCAAGCGCGCT
This sequence comes from Rhynchonema sp. JSB1_4, assembly GCA_030248065.1. Taxonomy (NCBI): domain Eukaryota; kingdom Metazoa; phylum Nematoda; class Chromadorea; order Monhysterida; family Xyalidae; genus Rhynchonema; species Rhynchonema sp. JSB1_4. Next base: position 132,000 of record JASAMV010001038.1, read on the forward strand.
ACCGTATCCACCTATCAAACCATTCCAAACTACAGCTGCCTGATTATGAGGGAAAATGTAACTACACCAACGTCGATTTTGCGAACAAAGAGGAACATTTCGGCGACCATTTCAGATATAAAACCGTTTTTGAATGTGGGTTTCTCTTGAAGAAATTATCATTGAGTTGTCTAATTTATATTTCCATCATAAAAAGAAGGTGCTGATTTCTAAAAAAACGGTTATTGCACCCCGCTTTAAGTGCATCCAGTTGAAACTCGAAAATCAGCGACGTTTCGAAGGTCACGGCCGACGTATAGTCCAACCACTAGTTCATGAGACGACTTTTGGAAGTTGGCTTGTGCGGATCCAATAATGTTACGGTTCCACGTATTTCGGAAACGAAATAAAGGGAAACGCACGTCTTTAGTAAAAACACGCTCTCCACCTCGGTGCGTAAATTCCCTTTTGACTCCCAAAACATTTATGTGTTGAATAACGTTGCTGTTCGCGTAAGCACGCAACAAATTGAGGTCAGCCAGCTGGAACTTGTCATCATCTCTCTCAGCCTAATCTCTTTCTTTTGCTTTTCGAAACACGTGTAACCGGTGCATTTTTTAATCTGGCCAAGCATGCTTTAAAAAAAGTCGTCTCATGAGCTCGTGGTTGGACTATACGTTCATAGCGCAGCTGAGAAGACCACGCAAACATAAATGATTCACTACCCTTACGTCAACAATTTTCTAAGGCGCTGTTTTTTAGGACGCACTAATTTCCGTGTCGTGCTTGACCGCCTCCAGGCGTACGTTGCTTAAAATTAAGAGCATGATACTCTAGCTGCCACATATCTTCATTTGTATATTTTCAAAAGTCACTGTCACTTTTTAGCCAGATCACAAGGAACTGTTAAACGATGTTCAAGCTACACTTTTGATAATACTGTTTTGGAAACTTTCTTAAAAAACACCAGCTCAAAACTCAAGAGGTGCATAATGATAATATATGGGTTAGAATGGAAAGGAAACCATCAACAATATGTAGAACAACGTAGCAATTAGGCCTTTTGGAGATCAACGCAATCAACAGCAACATACAATAACAGCATATGCGCAGTTGTTTCACGATTAAACCTGAGCTTGAACCGTTACGGTGTTGCGGCTTACGAACAGGTCTTTCTGTTGTAAATTGCAGCCATCACTCTAGCGATGACATCTAACCAGTTGCCTTTGACAGGTGCATCCCGCCCGTCAGCTTAGTCAAGATCCAATCCTTTTGTTGCGAAAAGCATATTCAGCTCATCCCATTCATCGCATTCACAATATGAAGTCAATCGTGATCGGCGCTCTTTTGGTGACGTTTGGCGTGGCGTTTGCCGCCTGTCGACCCAATCAAATCGACATGACGAAACTGGCTGATTTCTTCGCGCGCATACATTCCTATTGTAAGTCGGTCAGAACTGATTGTTGATGGCACAATACCATGATGGTACATGGGTAACCGGTACACCCATCAACGTTGGCAATAACTCATGTGCATCTTTTATTTAGTAGGTCCGATTATTGCAAAGCACCGGACGCTTATTGCCATAAGGACAGACTACCACATTCAGACTATATTTTCTTATTGTCGACGCGTATAAATCTAGGCAGACAGTCAAACTTGCTCAATATTTTTACGCCGTTAGTGGATCAGAACTCAATATGCACAGAATATCGATTGAAGCAGTATCGACCGAAACCAATAGCGTCAAATTACCAAAACCAGTATCAAAAAAATTTGGACCAGCTGCGTAAACGTTGATGTTTATAACGTGTGAAAATAGTTACACGGGCCGCAAATTTCTCTTTCTGTTATTTATGTTGCGGTTTTTCCAACCCTGGCACAGGGCAACTGAATGTTCCAAAGAAGCCACTTCGTGTGCGCTTTGTGAACGCACCAACACTTGGGGGACACAAGATGCGTGTTGACTGCGGGACTTCAGACTGTGCTACCGTAACCCAACGAATATAAAGACAAGCGCTATCTTCACACATTATAACGTACCTAGGTATTAGGTATGTGTCGTTACTGGGCAGCTGGTCCGAAATATGTTTCGTACACAGTGTACGTGATGAAACTGGAATCAGACGAATATGGACAAACGCATATGGGCGGTTTTCAACAATTTAGGTAACTGTCCCCTACTGCCTGGATCACCTTTTAAAGGGCTCGGGACATAACCGAAGGGAGGGTAGCAGGACATATTGTTACATACCGTTGGAAAGCATTCCGACGGCCTATGTCACGCACAAACTTTAAGCTCCTTGGAGATTCGCTATCTCTTGGTAGAGCGACTTTTCGTTCCAGAAAAAAGTGAATTTTTGCACAAATTGGAACGACCGGTGCAGAAACCCCAAATGAGTTGAAGGTCAAGTAACACGTGGATGGGATTACAACAGCTTCTGAATAGCTTACCATCACAACTTCAATCGCTCAAAGCATTGCTTCACACGGTGAGGGTGCGAAACGTTCCAAAAATCGGCCATATTTTTCGGGAACACAAGTTTGTCCCTAAATTTTGAGGCCACGCTTAGAGCTGCGGAAATAACAATGCAGTGGTGAAATAGAGCATCGTCGAAAGTACCAGAAAATAAGGTTTTTAAATTTTTTAACTCATGGCTAGCTCCGTGACAGGCCTAAAAATCCATTAAATTGCCGCTAAATTAGGTGGTTACATTCATCGCCAGAATGTGACACATAAAGGCCACAGATTGTATCGGATTCGAAACAAAAAACTGAGAGAAACGTCTGGTTTAACAACCTATCAAGGTCCAAAGACCCCAAGGTCTACAGATCTCTCGGGGCAGCCATACTAACCTGAATATGATATTCAGCTATAAATGCTTATTGTTAACAGCTATTGTAAATGTGATAGCACCAAACAATGTATCTCGGGATTAGCTTTCGAATGATATATAACAAGCCCCAATAAATTCTTACGCTTAAGGGCAGAGGTTAAAAAATTGCTTTTTTGACGATTCTGGAATGAACCGTCACGTCACCGTGTGCGATTTCGGAATTTCGACCGTTTCTTGTCCATAGTAAGAGATAGTATGGACATGTTATACATCATTCGATAGCTACGTTGAAGCTACATCGTTTGATGCTATCAAATGTGCAATAATCTTTAACAGTAACGACTTATAGCCAAATATCTTATTCTGGCTGGCGTTGCTGCAGCAGCCGGACCATGGGGGTTGAAGTCTTGAAACTGGTCTAGATTGTTGGATTGTGCGTTTATCTGACTTTCTCGTTTCCAATGCAATGCAATACGTGGCTTATTTACATCACATTTCCGTCAATGAATGCCACTATGCAGTTTAGTGGCAATTTTTAGGTCTTTTTCGGCCTGTCACGCCGCTATCTAAGTGTTTCCAAATTTAAAAACCTTATTTTCTGGTACTTTCGAAAATGCTCTATTTTGCTATTGCATTTTCATTTCTGCAACACAAAGCGCAGCCTCAAAATTTAGAGACAAACTTGTGTTTTCGAAAAATGTGGCCGATTTTTGGAACATTTCGCACCCTCACCGAGTGAAGCAATGCCTTGAGCGACTGAAGTTCTCATGATAAGTTATCCAGAAGCTGTTGTAATCCTATCCACGTGTTACTTGACTTTCAACTTATTTGGGGTTTCTGCACCGGTCGTTTCAAGTAGCGAAAAAATTCACTTTTTTCTGGAACGAAAAGTCGCTCTACCAAGAGATAGCGAACATCTGAGGAGCCTAATATTTGTGCGTGACATATGCTGCCACAGTGCTTTCCAACGATGTATAACACTGCGCTCTGCTGCCCTTCCTTCGGTTGTGTCCCGAGCCCTTTAAAGGGCGAAAATACACTACGTAAAAAAACGAAACGCAGCTTGTGCAGCTACATGTGACCAACCAAGAATTTCATCAGATCATGAGCCCGGCCAACTGCTCCCGTCTCACGACGAACAGATGCGAATCATCGGCCGACAACTTGCGGACGACGTGTTCCTCGACCGAATTTGGCGCGAAACGTTCGGACACGGCAAGGACGAGGGGTTGTCCGGAACGAAGCATTGGCGATCGCGCAGATCGGAACCAGATGACGCTCAGATCGATATGAGGAAATTGGCCGACTTTGTGCATCGCATGTACTCGTACCGTGCGTCTTTTGTTGAATCCAAAGACAACAGTCTTTAGGGATAGAACAACATTGTATTTTCCAGACCCGACGCCGGGAGAGCCGATTGCATCACCGGCAGAGCAAGAGGCGATCGTCGACGCTCAACTCAACAGTGAAGACTTTGGCAACCGGATCTGGGAGGAAATTTTTGACAACAAAAACAACAGCAAACTCTATTAGATCGATATCAAATCCAAGCTTGAATTAGGTGATTCATTTAACATGCGGAGTATGAGTATGGCTCATTCTAATAATAGGTATTGACATAATTATAGCGATTTGGTCGATCACTGTAATTTTAACGTTGTAGTAACTTTAGACGCGTGCAAAATACACAAGACATCGTTGATGATGATTGGATAGAATGCTATGTATAGTCCATCCATCAGCTCATATGGCACTTGTGGTTGGGAGGTTCAGGTTCCGTTGTGAAAAATTATTCCTCCGCAAGGCATGTCAGAGAAAACGGCGCACAAGAATTATATAAAAACCGATTTCTCTTTCTTTTCTCTCTCGTAAGCCAACCGGAACCGGAACAGCACTGGATCCTGTCAAGCTTTTCAGCTGAGAAAAAGTGTCATCAGTTGATGGATGGACTATGTATACTGTGAAGACGAATTGAGCCCCCATGTAACGATAGGTTTTAAATGGAAAACGTGATTTCGTCGGCCTGTCAGTAAGACAAGCGTAATCTTGGTAATATTCGTGTGTTTATTCTTTCGTGACACTTTAAGTGACAAAACTACATCGCTGATCACAACAAACGAGACAGTAAAACATGGAAATAATAACGGAATAGCATGATGATCACAGATCGAAACACACGCGTCGGAAACATCAATATGAGTAAGCGTGCACACAAATTACAACAGAAACCGATAATGTACAATTTCGTGTTCAGAAAACAAAACTGACAAAGTGAAAGCAAAAGATGAGCACCATTTTGATGTGATTTGCGCGCAGTTGGCTGTTGGGAATAGAACATCATGCCAAAGAAGAAAATATGAAACATACGTAATACACACAGCTTTGAATAATGCCTTGATAGAATATCGACGGCTACCATGCTATAGAACTTGACAAAAAGCGATAATAAAACATCACATGGCAGTTTCTTGTGGAGGGGTGTTGTCTATTTGTTGTTGTTGTCTGTACTGTTGTTGTTGTTGTCTGTACTGTTGTTGTTGTTGTTGTTGTTGCTGTTGTTGTTGTGTTCTGTTGTACCGGTATTCGCCACTGAATGACGCGAGACCCCCTGGTTTGGCTCTGAGCCAAGTGGCTGACTGTTGATCGGCACTGGCATAGTGCACCACTGTTGTGCCTTGACTGGTCACAAGGTCACCGAAGGATCGGCTCGGATTCGGCGGAGGCCTTGTCTCGGCAGGGATTTGATGCTGTGGCCTTGGCAGTGACCCGTTATAGGCATAGTTTTGGTGTTGTTGTTGAAACATTAGGTTCTCCTGAGATCTCGATGCTTCGTAGGCTTGATTCGGGTAGCTGGTGGTTGCCTGAGGCTGGAAGGTGAGATGGGGTGCTGGAGGTGGGGGTACACCCGGACGCAGTTGTTGTTGTTGTTGTTGTTGTTGTTGTTGTTGCCCCCTTTGTGCTGCGGCGTCACGCGCGGCGTTGGCGGCGTTTTGGGCGGCGTACCTGTACAAGTACAATGAAACATTATGATTATACTTTGTCCCAATCATCACAGCTACCGTAACCCTAAGGTGACTCACCTGCTCAACGATTGGTCGGTTTGAATAGGAGCCAAACCATGATTCAGAGCGTTCTGGAACGAGTCCGGTCGACGCATCGGGTTTAATTGCGATTGCGAACCGCTGCAATGAAACATCAGATTGCTTTGATTGCACTATTTAGCGCATTCCAAACATTTTGAACTTGCCTCTTTCTGGGCATGAAATCAAGGGTCCAGCACAAAAACAGATGTAATGCACGATTCCCCCTTCAGCCGTTGTCTCAGCAATTTTTCGAGTAACAGACTTTCGTCAAAGATGAAAGTTGTTCACAAACCGAAATTAGTTGCTGCACAAATACGCTGATCAAATGCATGGAACTTGCCATACCTAGATTGATGTTGACCATTATCAAGTATATACCTACCCTGCTCTGCCATTAGCGTGTGGCACTTCATAAATGTCATCCACTGTGGGCGAGGTTACGGTAGAATCGGTCGTACGACCAGAACTGCTCATCGAGTCATCGCCCTCCTCGGTAATGGTTGAGAACGTGCCACCTGAAAATGCAATGCAAGGGAAAATCATCATCAATTTGATGCTGCTGTGAAGCCCCAGAATAACGGAAGAGAAAATCATGACGACGGTAATAAAACGTGGTGATCGGAACGCGCGTTGCGGATTTGCCTTGGATACGCGAGTTTTTGCGCTGTTGCGGGATATTGATTGATGCCACATACAGTAGTTTGACAGCGTAAAAGTTGTTGTTCGAACCAAGGGCGGATCCAGAGGTGCCACAGAGGCCATGCCCCCCATTGGTCCATTTGGCCCCTGAAGGGGGCCACCGTTTCGGAAGGAAGAAGGAAAAGGACTCATAAATCGAATGATTTTCACTCTGATATACCTCAAAAGTCCAAAAAACGCGCGCTTCGCGCGTCAGACACCCCCATTTTCAATGAAATTTTGCTCCTGTGAGGGTAAAAAAGGTCAAAATTTCGTGTGCTTCGCGCGCATTGTTACATTTTGTATCACATACAGTATGTATTGTATGGTGCAAAAAACGCGAAATTCTAAACAAGCACACTAGATAAAAATGACTGCTCAAAAATGGAACAAGCACTAGATAAAACTGACTTTTTGGCCCCTTCCTTGGCCAAAAGCTGGATCCGCCACTCGAAATGCGTGGCCGATCACGAATCATCGTCAATACAAAAGGTCACGCAAGTTTGATACACCGGTCCATGTGGTTGTGAAACATCAGTCAGCTTACCAGATGCAGCACTGCGTCTGCCACAAGCCGGACAACACTCACTGCATGCCGAAGGGTCATATGACACGCTGGTTGCGTTGCTCGCGCGACAAGTACTGGAATACGGGTGTACTCGTGTAGAACGTAACTTTGAAGAAAGACACTGCGATTACGGCTGTTGCTGACTGATATGGCAAGTGGTCTGAATGTATTCTATGAGAGCGTCTTTGACACTGACTTTGACCAGCGTAGATGTTGCTGTCCTTTTGAAATCATGAACAATTTTTACGCTGGTCGAAGTTATTAACAGCCAACTGCATGGCAAAATGCAGTTCATGGAAGCATCAGCCCAGTGCATACATACTGTACCTGCAGTATGTGGTAGTGGACACTTCGGAGGCAGCGGTGTTCCGTCTGGCAGGCAGCGGTGGTTGCATGTTGGCTGGCTTGCCGTTGACTCGAAAGTTCACCGGTGGCAAGGCTGGTGGCCCGGCGCCCTTCTTGGGCGACGAGAAGCTCGACAGACTCGGTGTGCTGGTGCTTGGCGCTGCTGGGCTGAAACATTAGGACGCATTGCGTTGGCCTAGTATCTCAGCAAATTAATGCCATGATTCTTGACAATGTGCCACATGCGGAAAGCCAGCTTCACAAACTTTTGTTAATCGCAACAACGGCTGGGGTTGAAGAGATTGGTGATGTTTCAACAACAGCGGGCATGAGCATTTCTTACATCTTCATGGCGTGATACTAGTAGCCAACCGTGGCCCAAGTCTTCCTTCCACTCATACAGTATATCAATGCAGGCCATGCACGGATTCGGCCTAAGCGACGGTCTACACCTTCCCTTACCGATGTAGACTTCCATTGGTGTGTACGTCAGTTGCACCAAAGTACGAGTCAGTCGCAGGGGAGTAATCGGATCGATAGGTAGACGAGTCCAGCCGTGTTGACGTTGTGTTTGATTCTGTATATTTCTTGTCCGTTGTGTTCGTGTAGGACGTCGTGTCGCTGAAACATCAGCCAGACAAGTAGGCATGAAAAATGATGGTTGAGTGAAGGATAAGCGCGTTTAGCAGCTGGTTGGCGTCTATGCGTGTATTTTATTAAAAATATGAACCTGGGTGTCAAACTTGATAAGCGGGGTCTGGTCAGGCCAGGCCTTGGTCATGTGAGATGGGGTTAATCATACTACACACTTGTTTCGCCGACGTCGTATGACACCGGTTTCGACTAGCGTAGATCACGGTCAGCTGAAGGCTCTTACGCTGGCCCAAATTACTGCCGTCAGTAACATGGTAGACCAACAGAATTCCATGGCAATATCGGACTTGATAGATAACCAAGTTTGATACATCATCAGAAAAGAAAAAGCAGAATAATTATCCATCACAAGCCATATGCGCACCTGTACTGGCTAGAGTCCATACTGTTTATGGAGCCGGTGCGTGCCATGCTGGAGTCGGGTGTGTGCCTCGACTTTCGACGTGTTGGTTTGTGTCGTTTGGGGGTGCCCGCAGTCGTCATCGACACCTGCAAACACTGACACTGACAGGGTGGACCGAAAGAAAATTGCATGGTGAATTTAGTTTCAGGAACACAAAAGTTTCTCAAGTATTCAAGTTCAAGTGGCACTCTTGCGATGGACATGATAACAAGCATGAAGGACACTGTCACAGTATTCAACACCCCATACTGCGATAGGTTTCCAGTTACCCTGTTCAGTGCAATAGGGCACAACTTTTCGGCCACCCTCTATTACTAACCGACAAGTCCTGTGTCCTGCCCAGACCATGTTTCGATGCGCTTCGGCCGCGCGATCTGGACTTTCCGATCGGTTTCGGTCCAACGACGATGATTTGTCGTGCAGTTTGCGTGCTTGATACGCCTGAATCGTAAAGGGGAGGGGAAGGATATCGAGAATAATGCGATCGGTGGCGTCGCGCGTGACTGCTTCGCCTTGGTCGAGAGTTCACCGATGTCAGTACTTTTGACCATCGTAAAGGTTCATAACGTACTTAACGTAACGTACTATCCGTCAAAATTTGTGGCTTTAATAAACATTTCGAACACGAAATAAGGGGGACAGGCCCGTTACCAAATCAGACCCGATTTGACCATCAAGCTTGATTTTAGGACATGCCCGGGCCAAGCATCCAGCAACCCTGTTTGATTTAACGGACCCGTTTCCAAAAACCCGCTACCGTATGTACACTCACTATACAGTAACCAACTACAGTATACGGTCAACTTTTCATCCGCATATCTTGCACGTTCGACGGCCATTTTGTTCGATCGGACCAACATTCGCAGACTGGTCTTACGTTCAAAAAAGTTTCCTTTCTTCCGCTGCCTGAGACTGAAGTACCAACGGCGAATAGTGCCCAGACGCAGAACAGCAGCACAATTGCAATACACGCGATCACTATACCGGCTGTGGTCCAAATAAACGGCTCGCTGTACGGTTTGGTGCCTACAAAAGTGAGGGAGGTGCTACTGTTTATCAGGTCTAGTCCAACACAAACGACTTGCCCTAACCTAGAGGCGCCAAACAGGACACGAGATGAGTAACGTTCTGTGTAGGCATTCCGGAACGCATCTCTGTGAATCATCCGGCTGGCCGATTGGCTGTTTCACAAAGGCGCGCAAAATCAGGCACTCGCCTTTTTTGATACAGGAACGGTCAGTTTACGCTCGTATTTTCTCGACGACGATATCAGCAGTACGGGACAACATGAGCCGCACGCACCGCTGGTATGAGAACCCACTCACCCACATCAGGATATCATTGGGCATCTGTTAAACATCAGCTTGCTTGATGATGGATACATGCACGCAGATGTATGTGATATATTGTTACATATTATATAAATGCGTGATGAGCGGAGCACTGTCCCGAAGATATTCAACCTGAAGGTTTGGCGCGAATGGTTAGACGGAATATCAGGCTGAGCCCACTTCCAAGTCTTACTATACGTTGGCGTACCTGATATTTACTGAAGCGCAAAATATCTAGCGCCATACCTATTGTCTATTTTGTTAGCTATTTTGTCAGCCGCTTCGCCATTAACAGAGTCTGCTGATGCGAATACCTGGCGCGATCGTGTCTTGGTCTGTTGGTTACAGGTGCATGGGAATAAACTTGGGTTCATCGTGAACTAGTTGTCGTGGCCAAAGTCAACAACGTGGTGGGTACTTTTTCCAGTTTGAAAACGCAGTGAGATATGTGCATTAGTCCGCATTCACACCTATAACAACCAAGTTGCACTGTTGGCGGGAATGGATTAGGCTTACGGTATCCACATTACAGTATGCCCCAACCAACCTTGGAGAATTGAACGGCGTTCACGTAGCCGCGCCACACCGGGCCGACCGAACAGAAAACAGGATTTGAACTGCTCAAAACCGGCACTGCAACCGCACCAGGGCAGTCGCCTGCAAAATAGAGACGCGATTATTAGGGGCGGGCCACAAATACCGTATTTTTCGCAATACCATTTCAACCATACCTTGTAGAATGGAAGTGTTCGACTCCTAAACCGGGTCTGACGTCTCACCCTGGCATCAAATATGGGTAGTCACTTGCGTCGCGGCTTTGTGCCCGCCGCTGCACCCTCCGTGCCCGGATAGCCGCAATAGTTGTATTGTGCCTCGATCTGCGTGCTGTCCGTCGTGCAGACTAAGCTCAAAGCTTCAGTGAATTAAAGGGCGTCGGATAAAATAGAGGCACAGACTGCGATTCGGAGGCCGCGCCCAGCTCAAAGTTGTTCTCCGGATTTGGAGAAAAAGTTGAACACAAAGCGCGCCCATCAGAATGGGCGCCGAAGGAAGGTGTGGGGGATACGGAAGGGATATAAACATTTTCAGTTACTCCGTCTCCCACGTTCTCAGACACCTTGATTTATTCTGGAATTGCATCAAATGTGGCCAAAAATGTTTCGCTCACGGCTAATAAAGTCGTGATTAACATACAACCCCAATCGGATGTAGTCATCATACAGTATGGTAATCACAACAAATATCACAACACAGCATCATTCATTGCACAACAAGCACTGTCACATTGTGCCGGAACACTTTACGCACCCATCGTCTTAACATTATGCCCAATTCGAGCAAAATGTTACCACCATCCAATTCTCCAAATACAACCCATAACATTGACTGTCATGTAATCCCCTATTTATGTACCTGCACTTTCGGTCTCTGCTGCGACGTGCTGCCCACCAATCAAAGCTGGCGCCTGTTTCCAGCAAGGTCCGGTTCGAACTGCGGTTTTTGCGTCGTCGTTTTGTCGGCAGATAACCGTAATGTTGACCGTACTGGCTCACCGCGCTCACTGTTTTTAGCCTGACAGAATAAATGCTGATTTGAACTTTATATTTCTGTAATATGAGAAATCCTAGCACAGACTATCATGATGAAATTAGTGCAAATATGAATGTTAGTATTCGGCCAACTTAACCTATGCGACATCCTTGTTATCCACAGTAACTTTTAATGTCGATGGAATGTCAAAATATTGCAACCCGGACTATCTATTCGGGTAAAACGGGGCAAAACATGATACAAAAATAATCCAAAGCTGGTATTGAAAAGAGAAATCACAGAAAGTGGCCTAAAATCATAAAGGTGACGCCCAACACACCAATTGCTCCTAAACACCATCCGTTTCGGATCTAATTGCCGGGTATCCAGTCAGATGCGCAGTGTGCAGGCCGGTGTTGTTGTAAAACACATTTCCCGTAAAGTTGGTAGTCATCTGCTGCACCAACACTGTGTGTTGTGAGACCTCAGCTCGGTTCTTGCCGAAATAGTTTGAGATCAGGTACATTTTCTGAAAAAATTGCAACAAAAATAGTTAAAGTCGATGGTTGTTTTGTCCAGGGCGACACAATTCTATTCCAGATCAGTTTTGGACCAAGGA
>JASAMV010001039.1:0-15530 GCA_030248065.1 Rhynchonema sp. JSB1_4
GCTATCCGATCTATGTATCTTGGTGAAATAAATTCTGGAGCGGGTTTTCAAGAACTTTACTCGTATTACTAAATTTCTTGATGTCCTGACGTGATAAAGGCAGATACGACCATACGATGCGCTCATCAGGTCTGAAATTGGCTCGTAAAACCCAAAAGTCAAAAAGCACACCTGTCAGTTTCGGGATATATTTCCTGACAACGTCGTATGTCCTGCTTGGTGACAGTGGTACAAGGCACAACTCCGGCGGGATAATCAAGGTTGTTGAAGATGGCCGTGTAGCACGCACCACCAGGCACCTGTAATGTGGTGGCAAAGTATGTACCCCGCAAAATTTGGGAGTCAACAAAACTGCTAGAATTCATATGACAACACGAAACAAAACAAAAGACGGACGTTACCTTCGAAGGCACCAAAGGTGGCATGGCGACTGAAACATTAGCTGGACAAATCAGTGCGTCGATTTCAAGTGACTGCCAATAATCAGCCCACGCACGTCGGTAATTCTCAATCTGCTCGTACACCTGAACAGTGTTTACTGTTTTTTGTAACTTTCGAAAAATCTGCAGCAACAAAAAAGAAAAGCTAACTTTTCTCAATTCGGCACTGGTTCTCGGCAGGTGTCTGAACGCTTGGTACATTCGCTTGAACAGTGTCGGCATCACATGGTTAACGACAGGTCGACGCAGCTGAACAACATTTTTATGAAATCTTTGCAAATTTTCAAACAGCCTCATACTTCCAAAATTTGTCTTAAAGGTGCTGTACGGGGAATTTCAAAAGCGTTTGCCGGAATTGAATTTCACATCATAATATGAGTCTATCAGTGCGACTTTTTTGCCATAGGTTTTGGGCCTGTTCAAATTCGCCATTCCTCCACACAATTAAAAACGTGATTTTTCAAAATCGATCTTTTGAACTTTTGTCTAAAGCGCTCTGTCAGATAGAAACAGGATATCCGTTTTTATTGCCTGTTCGTATATTGCGGTGGGTCTCCGATTTAAATTGATACCAAACTTGAATTGTTGGAATATGACGGGCAAAAAATGTACCAAAAAACCCTTGATTTTTTATAGTCTTCACTTTACCTGTATTTTTCTAAAACAGTACGTCGTCGGGCAAAATCGTAATATATGGGGCTAAACGCCCAATCGCCTGAACCACAAAGAAATTTGGGTTTCGTTTCCAGAAGTCTATTCTCTTTCTACAACAGCGGCAAAACTCCAAAAAATTGTCAAATGGTCAGCTTTCTGTGTGGAGCAGATATGCCTGAAATTATACTTTGCCCAAAAACTTGGTTGTGCATAACGATAACATAGTCATGCTAAAGGCAATTAAATAAGCTGTTAATGGTGGCTGTAAAGATATTTGCTTAATTCAAGATATCTAGCCGTGACATTGTAATGAGTGGCTTGAATTGACACTAATCTACTCCGGGCATTAAAACAAATGTTTAAGCTATAAGTAAAAGTAAAGGCAAACACGCCAACACGAGCCCGATTTCGGAGGTGTTGTGCTTGCAAAACGAAAAGAAAGAGAAAATCCTCATGCCCCCATGTTGCGCTCTTCAACGTGTCACATTTCCCAGATCAGCAGCCACGACTGAATGTTTCACCATCAAGCCAGCTTCGAAATCGGGCTCGTGTTGGCGTAGTGTGACTATAGTTAGCACAATCAGTTAGCCCATGCGATTTCCTTCTCAACGATATACAGGGTGTCTCAAAAGTACCCTTTCACTTTTTCTTTACGTCATAACTAATGTTATAGTGGACGGATTTTGCAAATGCTTTTGAAAGTCCCCGTACAACACCTTTAAGACCAACCTACCCAATCTGGTATGTTCAGCAGAGCATAGAATTCACTGTGATCCGGTTCTGGTATGTCGTTCTTTACCAAATCCATGATGTAACGACCCCCATCCACGGAGGCTGACGCCAGAAAAAGCCCTGACATATAGTTCTTCATTTAGGCCCGTAACATGGTTCTCCAGCAACTGGAGACTGTATCATTTTTGGGCCAAGCGCACATCTAGTGCATTCACACTGACGAGAACCTGGTGTAAGGCATGTCCTTGAAACGAGCAAAAAAAAGCACATTGCTGAACAATCCACGCTCTAAATCAAGCCAGTTCATCGGAATAAGCACCAACCAAAACCAAGCGCAACATCCGGCGGTTTGAATGGCACCATCGTATGTCCTTGGCTGGACAAAGCCTCGAACGCAAGACGCACAGCACGTTGACACGCAGGCACTGGTTGGAAATAGTGGTCGTGGTCGTAGAAACATGAAATATTTTGTGAGGATACATTTTTGCACTTATAATTATCATTAACTAACAAAAATAAAGTCTATCGTCCAATCGGGCTAGAAAGTATGAGTATCATACTAGTAATGGCACGAATATCAACTGCAGACCAAACGGAAGTTCACCAAAAAGGTAAATTCACTGGATAGATGTTTATTATAAGAGAAGAGAGGATTGGCAATAACAGTACAGCTAAACAGGAAACATGTAATCTCGTGGCATCAACCAACCAACTCTGAGCTTCGTGCCCTCCTTCACCGGTGTCCAAGGCACGTGTGGCACGTAAGGATCGGCTTTGCGCATGTCATCCGATTCAACCCAATGTTTCATCAACATCTCTAGTGTGGCCACATGTCGTGCCATGGGGCCAAATGATGCGCAGGTCAACGGACGACCCGGCACCGAACCGAAACAACCTTTCTGCAAATTTTGTTGAAGTTGATTGAATTGACGACATTTATGGCCAGTGAGAAACTTGGTAATCGGAGTGGCCTGATCACGTACATGTATGTGAGCGACTTTATTGCATGTTTAGATGTTTACTTATGCCACAGATTTCGACCAGCGCAAATGTTAGTTGTCTGGCAGCAATTTTCGCGATGGAAATTGGTAACACCAGGGGCCAGTCCACAGAAGCGGATTACCAACACTAACATTGACACTTACACTAACGTTGTAACATAAACGCAAGGATTATTGTGTTTATTTTTACGTTATTGTTTGTGTTAGTGTCAACGTTAGTGTTAATGTAAGTGTCAATGTTAGTATTAGTGTTAAGGTAATCCGTTTCTGTGGACCGGGCCCTGTAAATCTAAGTACAAAACAGCCAAGGCAGATGGTGTGTCAAATTCAGTACGTTCTTCGACCGCGCTCTCTCTCACCTGACAAACGCGCGATTTAGACGGTTTCAGTCCAGCGACACCACAGAAATGGCACGGCATGCGGATACTGCCACCGACATCACCGCCGACGGCAAATAGCGCACCTGAATTGGTGATTGGTCAAGGCCAACAGACGTGCCGCTAAATCACATTCAAACAGCCATGTTTTGAAAAGAAGCAAATAGGAACAAATAAAATGTTTATAAACTAACCCGAGCTCGCGAGTAGCGCGGCATCGCCACCCGACGATCCACCCGGCGAGCGAGTGTCACAAAGAGGATGTGTGGTACGACCATAGATCGGATTGGCACATGTGTAACTGAGCAATGTTTGTGGGACGTTGCAACGCACCTGTGCATCGATGGATGGTCATTTCAAGGACTATTTCTTTGAATTTTCCACATTCGCTTCAGTTCTCAAGCTAGAAAACCAAAACGTTAAAATTGTCAATAACTTATAATTATCGCAACAGTTGTTAGCTGTCTGGGACAACTGTTGCGCAGTTCGAATAAATTAGTGGCGGCATCGATTAGATATCGCAATGTTTGGAAGAAAGAAACGTGGCAAAGCCGTGTGAGATTGACCGTTCGCGTCTGGTCTGAGAGAGCAATCCACGAATACGGTTGCTAACTTACGAACGGTATAGCGCCGAGGTCCTTGAGCACTTTCACGAATACGGCATCATCAGCACAGGCTTTGCCGAGGTCTTGCGCGTAACCACGAGTGACGTCATAGCCTGCAATTGCAAACATCAACATATTTTATGTTATTCATCTTGGGGCTGGAAAGGCGATCTCGCGAAATTGCAGCATGCAGAATGAAAAACTAATGGAAACAAAGAACAACTGATTACCTTTGACTGCATGCGATTCTTTCACACTGAATGGCACGCCAAGCAATGGTTTTGTGTTTTCGTCAAAATCAGCAGCGTCCAGTGCTTTCGCCCATTCCTCTGCCTCCAGTATGAACTCACACACACAATTCGTACGTTGATGCGCCTGCAGAAGGTTGTTGTCTGTTTCGTCATAATGTTTCATATCGCTACTGGAACACCATATTGTATTGACTTTAGTCCCTTCCTGGCCGGGAAGCGACATGCAAAAATCATCCGACATATCATATTCCCCGACAGAATATGATCCGACACACGACCACACGGCCTGGCAGCATATGAAGGACCGGTGTAACATCAGCAGCGTGACCAGTGCACCAAACCAAGGTGTGCCTTTCGAGCGAGAGACCTTGCTGCTTGCACGCCTTGTATAAAATAAGCGAAAATAAATTATTCTTTGGAAATAATAAATCCTAACGAACCTCTAGTGCAACTTCCTGATACGCGTGCAGCACATCAGCAGCAGTGAATGTGCCAGATTGAATGGATGGGGCGATCTCGGTCAGCTTCAGTTGGCGAATGCGCATGCGAATTTCGACCTGACAAATTGATTTCCATAGTTCCTTGTTCATATATACAGTAGCTCTCAGGGACCACTTTGACCAAATGGGGCCAAGGCTCCTGTGGCCCCCATGGATCCGCTAGTGACAGAGCGGTATCCCTTGACTGAAGTTTAATGTTCGTGCGCGCATGGTATTTTAACGTTGCTCACTCAGATTTCGCTAATAAATAATAAACTGTTTTCCAGAGAGCAAAGTGGAATAACTAGTTATAAAGTCGACATCGAAATGTTGCATCAGAGTCTAATTTGGGAACGCAATGGCTTATTTTTAGTTTGTGCGATTTGCGACGAGTCCAAAAACAGCAAAATTTCGCCACAGTTAAATAAGCTAAGGGAAAACAATCGTGAACCGTTGGTCAAAAACTGGATAAAGACGACAACGCAACACTACAGAGTGCACGTAATAAGAAATTATTTTTCCATTTTACCCAGTAACAGTTTGCAATTGAAGAATGCGTCGGTGTGCGTGCCCCACGAACGCTCAAAACTCAAACTGTTCTGCGCTTTGTAAATCAGACAATCCCTCAGAAACTCTCAGATAAGCAATGTCAAAGTGCACTCACGGGCGTCGCCTCCAACTGCGTAGCGACCAATTCGAATCCAGATTGCCGTCTGTCTTGTCTTTGCGCAATCGCCCGTCTCAACTTGCGTCGCCTTGCGAACACAGGGTACCAGACACGCAACACGTACCAAGCCACGACACCGGCCACTGCCGGGATGAACACACGGCGGCTGGTGGCTAGTCGGAACATGGCTTGAAGGAAAGCCGGGCTAAGACTGGAACTAGCACTCATTATTTTGTATGCGGAAAGTAGGGAATAGAACGACAGGTATAGAAAAGCAAGGAGAAACCTTGAGAGCTCTCGATAAATATAGCACCAACAGAGTAGGACGGTCTTTATCAGCTGGAAACTGAGAAATCAGCATCAACAACATTGCACAAATATTGTGCGCAACGGTCTTTGGGATATGCTGCGGTGCGGTTATTGGGCACGATTAATGTTACAACCGACATTTACAACAGCACCCAACTCCCACAAAATCAAACGAATACATAAGAAAAACAAGAATAGCGATAATAAACTCGTCGCAGGCTTCGGCAACATAGAAAACGGTGAAAATGATAGAATGTATCATCATCATCAAGTGATAAAACAGCAGCGAAACTTGAAAGAAAACCGGGTCCTGTTGTCGTGACCAAAAACAATACGAATGCGGACTTGTCGTAACACAGCTGTTCCGCTTCGTGGCAATTTGAAAGAAAAATTACACCTTGGTTTTGGCGAAATAAATACATATTGCAATGATCATGTAATCTGGTGTCATTGAAGGAAATCAGCGACCTCTTCTAGTTCACGTTGCTTGGCCTGTTTGTGTGCCCACCGATCTTCTCTCGTTTTATCGCTGCATTTCCATTTCTCGTGGTAAATGATCTGAAATTAGACCCCAGGCTCGTCGTCACTTCCTTAAACGGCTAAAAGAGATCTCGTCACCAAAAAAATCTACAAAAGGACAGAATCCTAAAATCTAAACTCCATACTCACCTGATCACAAGTGGGGCACTTCTTCGGAAACGGCGGCGTTTTCATGTACTCGTCCAGACACGCATTGTGGTACACATGACTGCAGTAGACCCGTTCTATCGAGCACGCATCCAGCAGTTTCTGTGAGTCGCGCTTGAACTCTGTCTGAATGTTTGCGTATGTCCAGCTCGCATCCGGTTTGACGGGAAAACAGCGCGTTTTGCACAATGCACACGGTTCGGTCGGGTATCTGGAAGATAACATTTTGTTCGCAGAAACGAGTTCGAACTTGGAAATTCGAATCAACAAAATGCCCACACTTGTTAACGACATCAATGAGAAACGATGCGACTGGCAATAGTGACGGCTTGATTTCGAACGGTTGCGATTGAGATTTGTTGTTTTTATGTTTCAATTTCGTCACAGGTGGCTCGATGCACTGACGTGCAATTTCCCGGCCTGAAACCAAATGTATCGTTGAAAGGTCGCGCGAAGATAACAATTTTTATAACTTTCTGACCTTGGGCCTCGAAATAAATTTGGAAGAAAGGCGGAAAATTTGAGTCGACAACCATCAGCGTGATGGCAGTGGATGGATAATCATCGGGAACGCAGATTTTCGCCTCGAGAAAATAGTCAACAGCGGAGACGAGAAAATGCACAATACATTTGGATTGGCGAATCTAAACTGAACAAGATGGTGAATGTTTGATGCAAAAACAGCATTACACAGAATGGAAACGCACCTTGAGAAAATTTCGTGACCCGGTTTCATTCAAGTCCAGCATCTTGCGAATATCACTGATCTCGTCGGCGCAAACGCACAATGGATTAGATTCGATGTGATCAATAACGAGCCTGAAAATTCTGACCGAGTTTTTGTAACTTTCTCTAAAAAAGTGCTATCACCAAGGATCAGAGAAACGACTAGTGCAGTTCCTGGGAGAGGGGGCTAGATTAGTCGGTCCCCATGTCATAAGATACACTAATTTCCCCGACCAAGGCACGCCAGTACACTTTTTTCCCCTCCGGGCAAAAACAGGTCCGATTTTCTACCTCAAAAATGAGCTTGCTGAGTTTGGGTCGCCCCCTCCTACCAGCGGGGGGAGCGTACATTAATTTCCACTTCAAAAAATGAGGAAGGCGCACTATTTCCTCCCCACCGGAAAAGGAAATACACTGGTAACGACGACAAACCTGATAACAGCTAGCACCTGGCCCGAATCGTTTCCTAAAATCTTTTCTTTGTTTGAGTCGATTAGCGTTGATAAAACGTCGAGAAACTTTTGTGGCAATGTTTTGCTTTTGACCTCAACCAGAATCATCTGTGACGGATAGTCGATCGGAAATTGAAGACAAACATCCAGCGTTTTTGCGGCTGTTTTGGACACCCTGAAGCGCACCTGAAACGGAAACGAAATGGAGGTCGCGACCGCAAAATGTTAAATCCGGTAGGAATTTAGATTGCAGCATATAGATTTCAATGTTTGACTATTTTCTGTGGAAAATTCGGCTCGTAATCAGGTAAATCTGGTGACGTCCAACTTTTGAGCCGACTGGTCCGGTCCATGAAGCCGCGGTGCCGGACGTCAGCCCAGGGCCGTCCGACCAAACTCGTCTCCCGCCCCGGGCTGTTGGTGGTACCGGTACGCAGTGCAGACAAATGGTTGCAAGGCAGAGGTCGCAATCGGGCCGGATTTGGCCGGCCCGGCCCGACCCGAACCCCCAAATCTCCGGCCCGGCCCGAACCTCCAAATCTCCGGCCCGGCCCAATTTTTTGGCTCAGATTTTAACCCAATTTTTGTCATAATTTTTGCGATTTTTGAATCTATTTTCTTGGTTGAAAATAAATTGTTTTCAATGGTGTGGCTGGGGGGTGGGGGTCCCCCCTTAGGTACAGTAGAGTAGGTAGGTAGATTGACGCGCCATTCTGGTGCAGTAGGTAGGTAGCCGCCCCCGGCTGGTACAGTAGGTTGCTATTTTTGGCTCAAAATGGTATAAAATCGATATTTTTCACTCCAAATAAGCGAAAAATCGCGCGCTGCGCGCAAAATTAGCGTTTTAGAGCATATTTTCATCAAAATTTAGACATAAAAAATTTTGTTCCCCCCTCTAGCTCGGCCGGTACAGCAGGTAGGTTGATTCGCGGCCTGCGACCTCTGTTGCAACTTGCAAGGGTACCATTGAGGGATGAATTACCGATTTTGAGCCATTTTGAAAGGTAGCCTTCGAGTTCAGGGTAGTACTTGGGGGGGGGGGTGGGGGGTCCCCCCCCAAATTCATCTATCTATCGTCAACACTTTTTGATTTCATCTATCTATCGTCAACACATATGGGCAAATCTATCTATCATCGTCAACAAATTTTGGGAACAATCTATCTATCGTCAACACATTTCGAACCCAAAATTGACATTTTTGCCTCAAAATAGCTCAAAATCGGTATTTTTCACCACAAATAGGCAAAAATCGCGCGCTACGCGCGGATTTAGTACATAAAGGCAGTCTACGGGAGGTTGTCACTCAGCCCCCGAATACCGTAACCCACCGCAAGCGAGATCGTTGCGAGACCCATGCTGATTGCTGCTTATCGACACGTGTATTAGCGGCAGCAAGCTGGAAATTGTCATCGTGCGCGTCGATCACCAAAACTTGGAAATGTTGGTTGGTGTTGGCGCCAGTGTGTAGTTCCTGGGGGGGAGGGGGGGTCCCCCCTCGGGTACACTATCTCCCCCTCAGGTGGTACACTATCCCCCTCTCCCCCTCCGGGTACACTATCTCCCCCAATTTTTGCCTAAAATAGGCATTTTTAGGCCTAAAATGGGCATTTTTAGGCCAAAAATGAGTGATTTTCAGGTCAATGTTCTCAAAAGTCGCCAAAATACCCTTTTTCTGAAGAATTTTTTCCAAAAAGGGGCAAAAATAGGTCAAATTTTCTACCTCAAAAAGTGACTTTTTCCTGAATTTGGGTCTTCCCCCCCCCTTCCCCCCCCTCGGGGGTACACTATCTCCCCCTCCGAAAAAAACGGAGGGTCCGCTATCTCCCCCTCCGGACCAGGAACTACACTGGTTGGCGCTAACACGCAAAACATAGATAAAAAACAAAATGGTCTCGACACGATCCTTGCAGATCAAAATTACGGCGGGTTACGGTATTCGGGGGCTGAGTGACAACCTCCGGTAGACTGCCTTTCAGTGTTGGAGGTGGGGGGGGGTTTGGGGGGGCAGTACAGTAGGTATCCCCCCTCGCCTGGTACAGTAGGTATCCCCCCCGATGTTTGGCATGGTACAGTAGGTATCCCCCCCGATTTTCACCCCGGTACAGTAGGTATCCCCCCCGATTTTGCCCCAAAAGTGCCAATTTTTGACCAAAATGGCCGAAATTAATGCAAAATCAGTGTTTTTTACCTCAAATTACCCGAAATTCGCGCGCTACGCGCGCAAATACTACGTTTTCACACGATTCCACACATAATAAACACATAAAAAATTTTCACCCCAAAACCTAACCCCCCCAAACCCCCCCTAGGTACATAACCCCCCCCCCCCCCAGTGTAGTTCCTGGGGGGGAGGGGGGTCCCCCCTCGGGTACACTCTCTCCCCCTCAGGTGGTACACTCTCCCCCTATCTCCCCCTCCGGGTACACTATCTCCCCCAATTTTTGCCTAAAATAGGCATTTTTAGGCCTAAAATGGGCATTTTTAGGCCAAAAAATGAGTGATTTTCAGGTCAATGTTCTCAAAAGTCGCCAAAATACCCTTTTTCTGAAGATTTTTTTCCAAAAAGGGGCAAAAATAGGTCAAATTTTCGACCACAAAAAGTGTCCTTTTGCTTTATTTGGGTATTCCCCCCCCCCCGTTCCCCCCCTCGGGGGTACACTATCTCCCCCTCCGAAAAAAACGGAGGGTCCGCTATCTCCCCCTCCGGACCAGGAACTACACTGCCCCCCCCAGGCCATCGGCTCTGGTACAGTAGGTATCCCCCCCTGCCCCCTCTCCGAGCGCGGTACAGTAGGTATCCCCCCTCCAGAGTACCTCCAACACTGCTGCCTTTATATACACATTTTCATTAATATTTACACATTATTACCTACTTAATGCACTATACTATACCTTGATTTTTGGCGACCCCCCCACCATCTATCTATCGTCAACAAGTTTGGGTCGACCCCCCCCCAGATTTCGGACTTTGGTCATCTATCTATCGTCAACACATTTCGGGTCCCAATCTATCTATCGTCAACACCCTGACCAAGTACTACACTGTTCGAGTTCCACAAAATTTTCAAGCAACAGCCACGAAAGAATCGAAACAAAAAATGGCAAACCTGCGCAGGTAGACATGTGACCAGCTCAGTGAACTTCAATGTTCGTGCTTTTTTCTTCACTGTGTCCAATTCTTTCAGTATTACAGTCAGTTCAGGAGAGTCATCGGCAAACATGGACATCTTTTGATTTTTTCACTCACAAAACCTACGCACGCGGAGATAGAATTCACATAAAAAACGGATAAAATTTAGCGATGAACGAAAAACGAACGGAAAAACGGAACGCGGAGATAGATGTCAGTCACACATTTCTTCAGTCACACAAACGGCGGAATCCAACTGTGACGCGAAACTGCCGTATCCTAATTGTGTTGAGGTCTCGTTTCAGGCTTTAAAGGGCTCGGGACATAACCGAAGGAAGGGCAGCAGGACATATTGGTACATACCGTTGGAAAGCATTCCGACAGCCTATGTCACGCACAAATTTTAAGCTCCTTGGAGATTCGCTATCTGTTGGTAGAGGGACTTTTCGTTCCAGAAAAAACTGAATTTTTGCACAAATTGGAACGACCGGTGCAGAAACCCCAAATGAGTTGAAGGTCAAGTAACACCTGGATAGGATTACAATAGCTTCGTAATAGCTTACCATCACAACTTCAGTCGCTCAAACTATTGCTTCACACGGTGAGGGTGCGAAACGTTCCAAAAATCGGCCATATTTTTCGAGAACACAAGTTTGTCCCTAAATTTTGAGGCCACGCTCAGTGCTGCGGAAATAAGAATGCAATGGGGAAATAGAGCATCGTCGAAAGTACCAGAAAATAAGGTTTTTAAATTTTTTAACCCATGGCTAGCTCCGTAACAGGCCTAAAAATCCATTAAATTGCCGCTAAATTAGGTGGTTACATTTATCGCCAGAATTGTGATACATAAAGGCCACAGATTGTATCCGATTCGCAACAAAAAAATGAGAGAAACGTCTGGTTTAACAACCTATTAAGGTCCGAAGACCCCAAGATCTACAGATCTCTCGGGGCAGCCATACTAACCTGAATATGATATTCAGCTATAAATGCTTATTGTTAACAGCTATTGTAAATGTGACAGCGCCAAACAATATATCTCGGGAGTAGCTTTTGAACGATATATAACAAGCCCCAATAAATTCTTACGCTTAAGGGCAGAGGCTAAAAAATTGCTTTTTTGACGATTCTGGAATGAACCGTCACGTCACCGTGTGCGATTTCGGAATTTTGACCGTTTCTTGTCCATAGTAAGAGACAGTATGGGCATGTTATATATCGTTCGATAGCTACGCTGAAGCTACATCGTGTGATGGCTGCAGCAGCCGGACCATGGAGTTTGAAGTCTTGAAACTCGTCTAGATTGTTGGACTGTGCGTTTATCTGACTTTCTTGTTTCAGATGCAATGCAATACGTGGCTTATTTACATCACATTTCCGTCAATGAATGCAATTATGCAGTTTAGGGGCAATTTTTAGGTCTTCTTCGGCCTGTCACGCCGCTATTTAAGTGTTTCCAAATTTAAAAACCTTATTTTCTGGTACTATCGAAAATGCTCTATTTTTCTACTGCATTTTTATTTCTGCAACGCCAAGCGCGGCCCCAAAATTTAGAAACAAACTTGTGTCTTCGAAAAATGTGGCCGATTTTTGGAACATTTCGCACCCTCACCGAGTGAAGCAATGCTATGAGCGACTGAAGTTCTCATGATAAGTTATCCAGAAGCTGTTGTAATCCTATCCACGTGTTACTTGACTTTCAACTAATTTGGAATTTCTGCACCGGTCGTTTCAAGTTGTGAAAAAATTCACTTTTTTCTGGAACGAAAAGTCGCTCTACCAAGGGATAGCGAATCTCTAAGGAGCTAAACATTTGTGCGTGATATATGCTGTCACAGTGCTTTCCAACGATGTATGACACTGCCCTCTGCTGCTTTTCCTTCGGTTGTGTCCCGAGCCCTTTAAATTAGGCGTGCGTGGACATTAGAAATGTGCACAGGCCTTCCTGGCTGGGGCCCGAGCCTAAGCCTAAGACTGAATCGAAGCCTGAGCCAAAAGTTGAACGAAAGAGAAATCCAGAGTTGTATTCCTGATATGTGAATTCTATCTCCCGATAAAAACGGACGGAATCCAAGTGACGCGAACCCACCCCGCCGTATCCGATTTCTGTTGAGATCTCGTTTCAGGCTTTAAATTAGGCGCGGACATGTGAAATGTGCAGGGCTTCCTGGCTGGGGCCTAAGCCTGAATCGAGCGAAAAGTTGAACGAAAGAGAAATCCAGAGTTCGACTGTACGACATCACAAAAAGGCCCACTGGTGGCGTCCCACTGCCCACCCTGAAAACCGTCCCGTATCATGACGGTCCAGTGTTCCAGGCTGAAGTGGAAGCCTAAACTAAGCCTAGGCTCGGCCCAGATGTGGACCCTAATGAGCAATGGACCGTAATGATACGGAACCCCTAAAAACCCGGCCCCACCCCTCTGGTGCCCCGCCCACAATGCCCCACCACCTTAAAGGGGCGGACTCATTGCTAAAAGTGCTCTATTTATGATTTCAGCTTGTAGCTGGGATATGTGCGATCAGAATGACATCAAAATTAAATTAATCGGATGAAAATCGACCGAGATTGAAGCGATTGAATCGGTCCAACCAGGAACAAAAATAGTTTTGGACCAGCTGCATTTTTATTGCAAATCAGGGGAACCTCGTACTCTGGCCGTGAAACATTCAGAACAATAGTCGTTTTTATATGATCACTGCGTGACGTGGCTGCCAGCTGGCTGACCTCAAGTAACACCAAGAAATGTGTCTTTGTTTTCATATAGAAACGACTGTGTTTCTGAATGTTTCATGGCCAGAGTACGAGGTTCCCCTGATTTGCAATAAAAATGCAGCTGGTCCAAAATTATTTTTGTTCCTTGTCGACCCGATTCAATCGCTTCGATCTCGGCCGATTCCGTGTGTGTGTGTGTGTGTGTGTGTGTGTGTGTGTGTGTGTGTGTGTGTGTGTGTGTGTGTGTGTGTGTGTGTGTGTGTGTGTGTGTGTGTGTGTGTGTGTGTGTGTGTGTGTGTGTGTGTGTGTGTGTGTGTGTGTGTGTGTGTGTGTGTGTGTGTGTGTGTGTGTGTGTGTGTGTGTGTGTGTGTGTGTGTGTGTGTGTGTGTGTGTGTGTGTGTGTGTGTGTGTGTGTGTGTGTGTGTGTGTGTGTGTGTGTGTGTGTGCCGCCAAAAAAATTTTGAATTTTTTTGAAGAGCCAGATATTCTGTTTTTTTAAAAGTTAAAAACACGAGTTTTCGCAAAAATAAAATCGCCCAATTCTTCCAAAAATGGCCTTTTTGAGGCACAAATTTTTGAAACTTTTTTCTAAGTTGGGTCAAATTTCCCAAAATCGCGCCTGCGGCGCTTAGTTTGACCGCCAAAATGACTCATAAAGAAGTGATGGACCTCAGTTTTTTAAACGATAAGTCAGGGCATGCTTCTTCGGCACCATAGTTTTCTATATTGTATCCCTACCAATCTGTAAAACGGTTATACAGAACGTATGGAAACCATTGTGCGTCATTGTGCGACCATATCACAGTGAAAATCCTGCGATTTGGAAGTCCTCTTTCCTTCTTTCTTCCGAAACGGTGCCCGGGCCAAGTGGACCAAAGGGGGCCATAGCCCCTGTGGCCCCCCGAATCCGCCCTTGGGTGCACATTTCACATGTGTAGCACATCCACACACACACGACACGACAAGGGTGCCACCGACACCACCGCCCCCCGCAGCCCCGACACCCACCCCCCACGCCCCACAGCCACCACCCGAACCCAAGCATCAAGCACACATCTCAACACAGCACAGTAAGCACACACACAGCCACACCCACCACACCACACCCCCCCCCACACCCACCCAAAAAACACAAACATGTGGTGGGCAACACACAACACACACACACACACACACACACACACACACACACACACACACACACACACACACACACACACACAACAGCAGAGATCGAGATTGAATCGGGTCGACAAGGAACAAAAATAATTTTGGACCAGCTGCATTTTTATTGCAAATCAGGGGAACCTTTGTCTGGCCATGAAACATTCAGAAACACAGTCGTTTCTATATGAAAACAAAGACACATTTCTTGGTGTTACTTGAGGTCAGCCAGCTGGCAGCCACGTCACGCAGTGATCATATAAAAACGACTATTGTTCTGAATGTTTCACGGCCAGAGTACGAGGTTCCCCCTGATTTGCAATAAAAATGCAGCTGGTCCAAAACTATTTTTGTTCCTGGTTGGACCGATTCAATCGCTTCAATCTCGGTCGATTTTCATCCGATTAATTTAATTTTGATGTCATTCTGATCGCACATATCCCAGCTACAAGCTGAAATCATAAATAGAGCACTTTTAGCAATGAGTCCGCCCCTTTAAGGTGGTGGGGCATTGTGGGCGGGGCACCAGAGGGGTGGGGCCGGGTTTTTAGGGGTTCCGTATCATTACGGTCCATTGCTCATTAGGGTCCACATCTGGGCCTGAGCCTAGGCTTAGTTTAGGCTTCCACTTCAGCCTGGAACACTGGACCGTCATGATACGGGACGGTTTTCAGGGTGGGCAGTGGGACGCCACCAGTGGGCCTTTTTGTGATGTCGTACAGTCGAACTCTGGATTTCTCTTTCGTTCAACTTTTCGCTCGATTCAGGCTTAGGCCCCAGCCAGGAAGCCCTGC
Source organism: Rhynchonema sp. JSB1_4 (assembly GCA_030248065.1). Taxonomy (NCBI): domain Eukaryota; kingdom Metazoa; phylum Nematoda; class Chromadorea; order Monhysterida; family Xyalidae; genus Rhynchonema; species Rhynchonema sp. JSB1_4. The sequence goes on from JASAMV010001039.1 coordinate 15,185, forward strand.
ACATTTCACATGTCCGCGCCTAATTTAAAGCCTGAAACGAGATCTCAACAGAAATCGGATACGGCGGGGTGGGTTCGCGTCACTTGGATTCCGTCCGTTTTTATCGGGAGATAGAATTCACATATCAGGAATACAACTCTGGATTTCTCTTTCGTTCAACTTTTGGCTCAGGCTTCGATTCAGTCTTAGGCTTAGGCTCGGGCCCCAGCCAGGAAGGCCTGTGCACATTTCTAATGTCCACGCACGCCTAATTTAAAGGGCTCGGGACACAAGCGAAGGAAAAGCAGCAGAGGGCAGTGTCATACATCGTTGGAAAGCACTGTGACAGCATATATCACGCACAAAT
>JASAMV010001040.1:0-30367 GCA_030248065.1 Rhynchonema sp. JSB1_4
AGTCCCAGTGCGATACAAACTGCCTGTCATAACACAAACCCCGTTCCAGTGACCCAGCATCACCATTAAACCGTGGTGCAGTGCCAGCAATAAAATTTTTATAAAACCACCACAAGTTCATCATTGTGACCGCCGTGTCGAGCCAACGGTGTCACAAATTTGTTTCATTCGTGCTTTCAGACACACACCCATTATATTCCCGGTCAACAACAAATTCTGACATGCTGATGTTTCACAGTGTGATGTTGTTGCTGTGTTTGTTGCTTTGTCACCTGAGGGTGCATGCGTTGCAATGCGCCAGTTATCGTGTCACGCACACACGAATTGTTGTGCCGCGTTTATTGAATACCACGGTGGTTCAGATCGATTTCCCGGGACGCGTCTGTCACACGCGCACTTATTGCGTACAGGTTAGATTGACCTTTTGTGTCACGGTCAAATTACGGTGCAGTGGTGTCTGCTTGGGAACAAAAAAATTGAAAAAGACACGAGTTCCTGTGAAACTGAGACAATTTGGTGGTAATTTTGCTAAGACAGGGTAAAACCAGCTTTCAACAGAACAGTCAAAAAACTCTCTCTTGAAAATGGTGAACCATCCTTCGTGGACAAGATAACTGCAAAAATTGTTTTTATCTCAAAAAAACTGGCAAACGACTGAGCATCAATCTGAATTTCAGCATATTTTTCAACTGATTCAAACGCTACAGAATTACAGAATAGTAACTTCTGCAGGAAATCAAGCGCAACGCGAGTAGCACAGTTACGTGGAACACTTGTGCTGAAGAGTACGCTCAACAACGACCGTATGTGACCAGACAGTGCAGTCAACGGCTAGGCCTTGAAACATCAAACTCATTTTCGGAGGTCGATGGTCGAAATGCCGAATTCGAGTCCAGCTATCGGCTCCGACTTGGTGATCACCACACGAAGACATCGATGCGCGTGCACTGTTGTCGCGATGAAGCGTGCTGCAATTTGGATGATGACCAAGCGCGGTTAGATAATTTATGGACCTAAACTATTGGGCGGCCGATTTCTGGAACTAGTCATCAATTGGGCATAGTCAATGGCGATAATGGATATGGCTTCGGGAATTCGGCCCATTATGTTATTGTCATAGACGGAGGTCAGTCACACCGCCAGAATGCTGTAGCAAGGCATATAAGGACACAGCGAAATCATTCTTGACGTTGAGCTTCGTGCTCCTCATTCTTGAAATCAACCGAAAACGAAACGTACGTGGGAGAGTTCCATGGAAGTTCGTGCCTGCTCTTTCAGAGTGTTCTGCCTGAACATGGTGTACTATGAGAGACAGTTTCGACGACTGATGCATTTGCGAAAGCGACACGCCACACGCACCATCGTGAAACATCAGGCGGATACAGACAGAACATTGAACAGCCAAGTGGCTGACACGGACAACAGTGGTCTCTCTGAGGCCAGAATTGGTCGACTCACAACGACATTTTTGTGCTTTGTTGTTCTCATTGTTGCTGTCAATCAATGATGTTTATTTATTTTGTTAATGAACATCAGCTCCACCTTCATGTAAATGTGTGCGTTCAAAGTCCGGTGAATAATCAATCAGAATAAAAAAATTATTGAATGAACCATTAAATGATATAGATGTGAAACGAACAGTTCTAGCTGAACAGAGAAAACATAAAATCAGGTCAGGTCAACAGAACTGCCAGTAAACCACTGCACTTATTCATCTAAAAATATCCGAACAAATAGATGAGCAGCAGACCGACATTCAACAATTCAGCAATGAATAACAGAACACAATTGATCACAAACGCAATAATGCCCCGTTCAACAGCCCGTGTGCGCGTGCGTTGCCATTCATCGTACTGTCGGGCACCGAAATGCATCATGCTGGTCATGTCAACGAATAGGTATTCCTGAAATAAATGGTGACTGAAAATATTGGTGCCGTGTGCGTGCCAAATCAGCTTTATGCACCCAGCGGAGCAAGTTTGCGTTTCCTTTTAGTGTCGACGTGATTTTGTCTGATCTCCTCAGCCCTCATCTCTGTCTGTAACCATGCTTTCTTAAATTCATGAAACGCGCTTGCTATCATGCTGTCACCTGACAACAATACAATGAAACATCACATGCAACAACAAGCGGCGTGGTGATCAAAGACTCACCATGTCATAAATGATACGTTTCGGACGATCTTTGGCGGCGATGTTGGGCAGGATTTCGCTTGGTGACACCTGCAAATGCGGGACATACTCGTTCATTGTCACTGGCAAAATAAAGCGTGACCATTCCAACACCTACGCAGCTTGACCTTATACCGTGCAATAGTGTGCCTTTTGATTGCCCGTTTCGATCTGCGCTTTCGCAGACGGGCAGTGCAGCATAGGTCATCGTCAGTGCGAATGCACCAAAAACGGCCAGATTTGATCACCAGTGTCAGCCGGCACTGTTCCATGAGAGTTTTGAAATATTGCGCAAACCAGACAAACCTCCTTCCTCGCCGGTCGCACTTTAGCCAATCGCCGCGAGCGAAAGACGAAATTTGAAAACTTGGTCGGCCAATCACGATCGCACAGCGCTAGAAGCGCCACGGCACAATTGACGATCAACGAGAGAAACAGACTGATTGCGAGCAGCAGAACTTCAGCAAGGACGAAACGGGCTGAAACTGACGCCAGTGTTTGTTTTGGGGTTCGAAACAGAATAGAGCGGGCATGCTTTGGTCTGTCTTCATGTAGGGTATATAAGGGTTTAAAATTTGTTAGTGATGCTTGAGAATACATAACTTTCAACCATCGCTAAATTGCAAGTAAGTCTCAAAATATCATCAACACAAAAATACGTATCGCAACCGAAAGTTATCCAGTTCGATGTATCACCGAAAATTACGAAGCACCGTGCGTGAAACATCATCGCGAAAACTCACCCATAGGCGTGTCAGCGAGCATAGATGTCTCATTGTTCATACGCCAGAACAATTCAGCCACGCCAGCCATACTGATGAGTCCGACAATGCCCATGGCGAAATGGGGTGCCCCTGCGCCCGTCGGTATGACGAGGAACAATATGACGAGTGCCAGGGTCACCAGCAGGAAACAGGGCACGATCATTTTGATGGTGATTGACTGCGAGTCACGCGCGATTTGCAGTTGATAGCGGACGTGCACGAAATTGACGTCGTCGAGCGAGTTTTCGGCGAGCTCCTGCGACACGGTGTAACGGGACACGGACCAATCTGGGCAGTTGAAACTGGCATAGCGAAGAGTGTTCTCGATGGAAGAGAACAGCGCACTATTACTGGTATGCCTACAGTACTTCTTCGTATTGAATACCACTGATACTCTGCATGTGCGTTTGCACCAGCGCAAGAGTGACCTGGTAAAAGTACGGCTGACGATGACCTGGTGGAGCGCTCGTTTGCGAAAGCTGGTTGGAACGACGTCTAATATGCGTTTCGCAACTCGCGTGTTTCTGATAACGAACCTTCAAAATCCCCTTGATAAATCATGCCCGAAACCCGCTTCCCGTCCTCCAACGGCGATAACACGAGCTGGTGTTCGTCAAATAGCTGCGAATAGAAACACAGCGTAAAAAATACACGCTCATCTGACTTGGTTAAAAATGGACAAAATGTTTGCATTCTCTAACCTCACTCCTGAAATCGAGCGTGCAATTGAAGGCAACAGAACCCATCATGACATTCGGACAGTGCACTCTCGAACTGATTGTTTCCGTTCGTTTTACAGTACCATCGTTGGTTACCGTAATCACTGGTGGTGGCCCGGGCAGACGATTCATTCTGATGTTTCAATTTGGTGCGTTAGACGTTCATGTAGGACAATTTAAAATTTGATGAAGAATTCGACCTGAACCCAAAAATGTGAACGAACTCGTTGATGATGCCAATGCTGGGTTGCCATATCATATCCGGTTCAAGTACCAATTTTCGCACGTTTTCGTGCTGAGGAGGATCCCAACGCAGATTCGGATCAAGCCAATTCTAAAAATAAACTGTTTCAGAAATTAGTGATCAGTGTTGTCGATTATCAGACGCTGACATTTCAACTTGAATCATACCAATTCTAGGTTCAGCACGACGCTCATCGTTTTCGTGGTGGCATCCTAAAAAAGTGTATCGTCTTATTTGTATTTCGGTGCGCAAATTTATGTTTTTTTTACAATTATAACTTTTTCGTAACCGACCACCATGGCGAGTTCCTTCAGCACAGAATCCATGCTGACCATCACTTTGCTGTCCTCAAACTCGACCGGGCGAAGATGTTTGTTGTAGTTGTTGAACAACGTTGCGTACAGCCGGTGGCCTGGTGGTGCGGCGTGCGCGAAAAAATCACTTTTGTTGATGCCGCCGCCGAAAGTAAACACGAACAGCAGCAGACAAGTAGGAAAGGAAATATTATTAATGGCGTAACTGCTTCGTCGACAGCACCACCGCATTTTTGACATTGCTCTGTTGTTGACAAATATAAATAAACGTGTCCACCTGCTGTCAAAGCGCGACACTGGATCTTTCGCAGAGTTATTTTCAGTTTTTGATTTTTGATACACACTTTACTCACTGCGCTCTCGCAACTAAAAACTGTTTTGAGTCGATCACATACTAAGTGGGAAACGACGCTTGATCTGTTGTTATGCCCAAAGCTTGAGAAAACACGGTTGCCATGCTAACCAATACTTGACAGTTCCCGGTCAGTCGCAAGCATTTAGTCCAATACGCAATCGCGCTGCCGCGGGATACCACAACTTCCGGTTACAAGTGCCCTTTCCCATTTCTATTGTGTTTTTTTTGTGAAATGTACTGCTCGGGTATGGTAATTTAAGCACCTGATGTGTGTGCACAAAGTATAATATATATGTACACGTAGAGTATGTATGGGAAAGGTGCACAGATTTTTAGAGCAATCTTTGGAAAAAAAGCTATGTGCCGTTTCCGTCGCTGAGTCATTAGTTACGGAAGAGTGACGCATGATAATGACCGACATGCGGTTCAATGGGACCTTTTTTGATCAGATATGTATCACAAAACTCAGGCCGGACAGTCAATAGTGCCCAAAAGCACAAGAATATACGTATAGAGGTTTGCTCTCCAACGGGAACATTCACGTGTGTTATGCCTAACCAGGTTTTGGTCAAACAACACACATCTTTCGGTCTTGCAGGTGTCAACCAAAAAAATGCTGCCCGCGAAGCGCAATCGCACAACCAGCAACAATGGTCCGATTGCGTCCAAGAAGCTGTTGCATTCCATGCGTCGTCTGCGTCGCCGTGTTGTGCGTTACTTACAAGTGCTACTCGTCCCCGCCAGATCGCCCTATCGACAAATCGGCAAAATACGCAAATCATCAAATTCACAGCAGAATCTACTCGGTGTTTAACGATAATCGATTTAATAAAACCATAAATTTGAAAAGAAAATTGGCACCGTTGCCGAAAAGGTTAAAGGACGTGGCCACGGCCGCAGTGGCGACCATCTTGGCTCGCGATTTTTCACGAACTGATCTCGGTCCTTTGAGGGATTTCTATTTGGATTTCGGCGCCAAGTTCGAACCACCTCTCAGCGCCAATCGTGATTCGAATGTTTCGTGTGCTAGTTCCATCCATCATCCCGATCACAATATTTGTTATTTGAATGACACCAGTGCATTCGCTAAACAATTCGCTGCCGAGAATTATTGGAATCAACCGCTCACCGAAAAATTGCTCCGTATTTTCAAAAGTTGTGATCCGACTTCAACTCTTTATGTTGATATCGGTTGCTCAAACGGCTATTTTGCTCAATTGGCCCTGCTCCATAATCTGAGCGTGATTGCAATCGATCCTTCCGATCAACAACTCAGTCTTTTCCATCAATCAATCTCACAAAATCATCAAAATCAACGAAAATTCGCACGCAAATTGAGCGTATTCCGAGCGGCGGTGTCGAATTACAGTAGTTTCGAGAATGTCACCCTCCGCTACCGTAACCCGTCGGATCTGACAAGCGCCACGGTGATTGGACAGACTAAAACGGTGCGATTCGGGTCGAATTCCCGAATTCATTTCAATGCGCCCGGAATTAATTTGGATGATTTGTTGATTTTGAACGATTTTCAACAAATTAATGATGTGATTCTTCGCGTCTCCACCAACGGTCACAACTGTCGCGTGATCAACGCCGGGCAACGTCTGATGCAAATGGTGAAATGGAGCTTTTTTGAATCGGATGTCAGAGACTGTATGTAATGTGTGAAACATCAGATAAAAAATGCGGTTTGAACCCTGGGTAGTTAAAACAAAAAGCGGCTCAATCACTCATTTCCACCTTCACGCTGGTGTCCCATCATTCGAATTTCGAGAACATGAACCACCGCTAGTGCAACCTATGGTAGTATACAGTCCAAAAGTGACAAATAATGAGTGACGACACTCCAATTGTTTGCTTTTAATGGCAGCTGATCTCACCTACAGTCGTCACTTCATTCAAGCAAGATCACATCAGAACCATCAGAAGCAACTGAACAGGCAACGTTTTTTTGATGTAGTCCGTTTTAACGTGTGGCTCAAGGAATTCGTGTTTGTGGATTTCTTCTTCTTCATTCTGTGGTAAACAGCGACGGTCAACTCGCACCGTTGCAAAACCCGTAAATATACAGTATACGATAGGTGCGGTCACTGTATGCTTTGTGGAATATGGAAATCAAAAGAAGCACAGTCAACATAACGGTACAAGTGCTTTCCACAGGCACTGGAATCCCCTTAAAATCTTTATTTCTGTCGCGGGATTTCAAGTTCGAGTTGAGAATAACAATACACGTAATCGCAAAAAAACTACCGTTCGAAACTGAGAAAAGAATTAATATCTTTGTAAATTATCGCGCCCAAAACGCCAAAACCCCAATTTCGGATGATAAATATTCGCTGGAAAAACAAATTAACAGGAAACTATTCATTTGACGTTGTTGTCAGTCAGCCTACGATCCGACGATACGTGGTCCCTAGCCAGGCACGATTGGATATATTATTTGAATCCAGGCGTTAGAAACGATTAGATTATTTGATTTCAGTGATAACAAAAATATGCTATTTTAGTTTTCACTGCCATATTATTATATCCAATCCTGCCAGTCAGCTACTGCCAATTCACGCCACCATTGCGGATGCGTCAATCGGTGTCAAGTCCTACACGTCTGTCATGGTCAAAGCGTGCGCCCAAACATCCGTGCCGGGCGCACAGGCGGTGCTGCCCAAGTTCTCGCAGTTGTAGAAGATCACACTTGCCTGGATGCAGAAACAATCAACAACTACGACGATCAAGTCGAACGTTCAGAATTTTTTGTCCAACGCTGTGCCCCCCGTCGACCCCAAATCATTCGTCACGAAGGTAAATATTCCCGAAAAAGCAAATTTGTGCAAAGCCCGTTAACGAAACCAACATGAGCATATCCAGTCAGCGGCATTCCAGTGTTTTGGAATTTGTGAGGGGCGCTAGCCACCCAGGCACCGTTGATGTACAGCTGGAATATTAAGTTGGATGATATGTTTGTTTGGTCTCATTTGGCAGTCAATCATGCAGCACACCAACATCAAAGCGGTCCTGCAGCGTGATGATGCTCATGTCAATAAGCGCTCCGCGTGCATTTGGCGAACTGTGGATGTTCATGTCTGCAACGTTACACAGAAAAAGATTCCAATACCAATCGTATAGTCCAGGCACGAGCTCATGAGACGCTCTTTTTGAAAGCTTGCTTTTGGCCAGATTCAAAACGTGATGACAAATTCCAGCTGGCTGACCTCAACTTGTTGCGTGCTTACGCGAACAGCAACGTTGTTCAACACACAAATGTTTCGGCTTCGGGAGTGAAAAGGGAATTTACGCGCCGTGATGGAGAGCGTGTTTTTACTAACGCGTGCGTACGACATTGAATTTACACGGGTATTGGAAGGCAACAATTGAGCACCATCATCATGACTACTGCTGAGGACAGAAAAGCTATTGCTGAGTTGAAGCTGAGAATTGATACGTTGGAGGTTCAACAGTCGGCGCTGCGATCGGAGAACATTCAATTGAAACGAATCGTGAAAAATCTGAATTCACCACGTTAGGTTTTTTAAAGGTTGCGTTTTGATAAAAAATTTCATGGAAGGGTTTTCAGCTCTGTTTGCATACACTGGCAACCGCGAAACCTTCGCGTGGCACACAATCACAAACGTTCGTGAAAATAAAGATGGCGTGGCGGAATTCAAGGTCTCATGGTTTGATTGTAAGTCTTAATAATATCTGTTTGAAACAATAAAAGGGAGTGAGAATCATTATTTTCACATCAGCATGGTTGACTAGGGACGAGCTGGTATGCAGCGACCGCGTGGTGAAACAGCGAGTGGCGGAGGGCACAGAAAAGCGATTCCGTAAGTGTGTAGCATAGGAAAATTTTAGACTTCTATTGGCTTGAGAATCTTCTTTAATTGTTATAGGTTGTCCGTATTTTGGCCTGCCACCGAACCACTGCACATTTTCGCACGATGACGGCTATAGAGTCGACGCACACACGAGCGCATTGCATCTGAAGATTTCGTATGGCTGCTTGCATGCCGGGGTAAGGGAACCACCTAGATGAGGATTTTTTAAGAGAGATTTGAAAGAGATGAAACTACGGATGTTAAGTGTTCGGCGAGTGCGACGTGGATCGACAACCTCAAAAACCATTGGCGCATAGAACATGTCGGCGAACCGTGTCCAGCCGAGTTCCCGGTACTGACAATTGGTGATGACGCCGATTGACTGAGAAAGAAAGAAAGAAAAGAAAGAATAAAAAAAGTTGAAATAGTATCAAGGCGAAAAATTAAATGGATAAATGCTATTTTTTCCACACCATGTGAGGGATAAGATTGAATTGAATTGATTGAAAATCCATCTACTACTATCAGATAACATGATATTCAGTCACATTGTCGTTACCAGGTGATCGGTGAAAGAATGAAATTTTTTTTGATTGGGTTCTCATCCGGATAAAAGGCAGAGGACTTGGAACTCTGTTAAGCGGTTTCGGTGTCAGTAAGCAAATAAACTTAGCTCTATGGCACAAGCACATGGTTTCGGTTGTGTGTGTGATTGGATAGGATGTTGCATGCGAATGCATGTGATGGTGGATGTAATGGTGCATGCGATTGCATGCGACTGCATGCGAATGCATGCGATTGCATGCGACTGCATGCGAAAGTGCATGCGATTGCATGCAGTGGTGCATGCGATTGCATGCGAAAGTGCATGCGAATGCATGCGACTGCATGCGAAAGTGCATGCGATTGGATGCGACGGTGCCAGCGAATGCATGCGATTGCATGTGATTGCATGCGGTTGCATGCGACTGCATGCGACGATGTATGCGATTGCATGCGGCGGTGCATGCGACTGCATGCAAATGCATGCGACTGCATGCAGTGGTGCATGCGATTGCATGCGATTGGATGCGACGGTGCCAGCGAATGCATGCGATTGCATGTGATTGCATGCGGTTGCATGCGACTGCATGCGACGATGCATGCGATTGCATGCGGCGGTGCATGCGACTGCATGCGACGGTAATTAAGGTGTGGGATTTTTGGAGTGGAGTATCTCATATAGTAGGCTAGTATGAATTTGCGACGTTCTGTTGACCACACTCACTACTGGTGGTGCTGTCGGGTGTATCGGTGGTGGTGATCTTGCTGCTCGCGGTGGTGCTGCTGGCGACGGGTCGATGCAATTCTTCGATTTGCTCTTGCAGTCGTGTCAGACTCAAAGTAAACGGAATCAAGGCGTTAATTTGCGATTGAACATGCTGCAGTGACCGATCATGCGTTTGCAAACTGGACCTTATGTTCTGGTAGAAATCTCTCTGTTTATCACATTCGCTGATACATTTCTGAACATTAAAAAAGCTGTTTCATGCTTCATGCACACAAACATCTCAGATCATACCTGCGGACGATTGGTTTGCGGTTGATTGGTACGTGGCTTACTCATAACCGTCGTTGACACCGTGGCAGATGATGGTGTTATTGGTGTCGGGGTTTTCGTTGACGTCTGCAGGTTACACAGTGGCAATACTGATGAAACATGGTCACATTTTAAATATTACTTAACGGAAATTAATCGGACCAAAATAAAAACATTACGACCAGAATCCCCGCACTTTCAAACCCAAAATTCCCGATTTCCACCTGAATACAACATGATTTGCAATTTGGGCCCCAACTTGTTGGACCGTGTTTTTTCGGAACGGAAATGGATCGGGACCAAAATAAAAACATTACACCCAGATTCCCCGCCCTTTCAAACCCAAAATTCCCGATTTTCACCTGAATACAACATGATTTGCAATTTGGGGCCCAAACTTGTTGGACCGTGTTTTTCGGGGTCGAAATTGGTCGGCACCAAAATAAAAACAATACGACCAGATTCCCCGCCTTTCCGATCCCAGAATTCCCTATTTTCACCAGAATCCAACCTGATTTCCAATTTGGGCCCCAACTTGTTGGACCGCGTTTTTCGGACGGAAATTGGTTGGGAACAAAATAAAAACATTACAATCAGATTTCCAATTTTCACCGAAATCAAAGATGTCATGAGATTCATGGGTTTCAATGGTGGAACTAAAAGACCAGTTTTTCGAACAAAATAAAATAAGTGTCCCGATCACCTGTTCGCCACCACAGCCGGACGCAGACTTTCATGCTCAATCGATCAGGCGTGAAGAAGGCTGTGACGCTCAGACTATATCGCAACCTTTTTGCTGTGCGCTCGACACCAAAACACCAATCATCGAGGCGATCTATCCGAGTTTCAAGTACAAACCCACAGCGGATAAAAAGTACATGATCAATCTTGTCAACTGATTTAATTGTGTGTTAACAGAATGCTCGAATGCCCTGTTGTATGAAATCGCAGTGTTTTTTAGTATTAATTGTCGTAGATTACCTATCTGTACTGCACTCTGATAGAATGCTCTGTTGTTGTTTAAGTCAAAGCCTTCTCACAGTTAGGTCAAAAAAACTTGTCGTCTGAGGATGGAAATAGCAGTTTCTGGCGTGTGTGTGTGTGTACAAATGGATGCGCCCCAATGACGAAGCAATGGAAGAAGAGAATGATATTCAGCTGTGAGGCGTCGGTAAAGATGAACAGGTCGGATGATAGTGAACATGAAAGTGATATCAACTAGATTTTAGTGTACATTCTGATCTGATCTCGCCTATACAAAGTGACAATTCACCGCATGAGTTGCTTTTTATTCTTCAAAATTGACGAAAACTTCCACGCTCCACCCTGTTCATTTGTATATGTCAACAATAAGTGATGTAAAACTCTGTGTTGTGTGCAACCAGCCGCATAACTGGTATTGATGTCACCCTTATCAGTTTCAATAAAGCTTCTGATTCGGTCCATTATTTTTCGTTGTCGCCGTTTTTTCTTCTCACAATCAATAAAATCCAGTCGCTCAATCACGTCGGGTTTTCAAAACACGAAAACCAAGCAGCGACGCTGTGTTTCGTTCCGTCCAACAGCGAAAATCCAAACCAACGGGCTTGAATTTGGTGTGAGTGGGCTTTTGGGATCCAACACCCTAAGCCTCAGACACGGGCCCGTTTTTCGGACTGTCTCCCCAGAGATCAAACACTCCGGTGCAGTCGAAACGGCCCCAAATTTGTCGGCAAAACTGTATCGCCCAGGCTTCAGTACCTAGGTACAGTTTCCCGATCCGATCAGTCGGAATTCGCTGTTTCGGGACTCCACAAAACAACCAGCAGGCCCAGTCACAAACTAGCGCAATTCGCGACCGGGGACCGATCGCTGATGGCTTTTTCAAGCCTCGTTTCGTCCGCTTCCTTGTATTTTTTGGGCTGGGGTCAGCACCCCCCCTCCAAATTTTTCAGTCGATTTTTGGGCCGGGGTCAGCACCCCCCCCCAACTTTTTCAGTCGATTTTTGGGCCGGGGTCAGCACCCCCAACTTTTTCAGTCGATTTTTGGGCCGGGGTCAGCACCCCTCTACTTTTTCAGTCACTTGTCGTGCTCACCACTTGTGATCTTGTGGGAGCGCACCCGTCCAGACACTCCCACGAGGATCGCGCCGCACTCAGTCTCGTCGAGCGCAGCCAGGCAACACTCCCAGTGTAGCCACTGACACTCTCAAACACGCTCCAATCGTCCACAGGTCGTCCGTCGGATTCTTGACCAAATCCGACGGGAACACGCGGCCTTCTCAAGACCGCTTCGCTGGCTCCTTCAGCCGGCCTCCTCAAGGCCGCCTTTCTTGCTTCCTTTGCCGGCCTCCTCAAGGCCGCACTTTCAACTCCTTTCGCTTTCTGTCTTCTTTCTTCTTTCTTCTTTCTTCGTCTAAAAGCTAGAAAATGAGAGCGTTTGACCTGAAATACTTGCAAGAAGTATGAAGAATATGAGACAAACAGGGCAGCCAATTCAGCTGGCTGCAGAAGTTCCTGCAGTTCTCGCTCTGCTCGAACTGAACCCCCTTTTGCGCTAGCTCAGCACACTTTATCCGGGGTTAGAACAGTAAACGAAATGTAAACGGCAATAAAGAAATCATTGGCGCAGTAAAATCAACAACAAAATATCCTCTGACCGCCAGCGACGAAACGAACTCGAACTCAGAATAATCTGAACGCAATACAAGAGAAATCACATTTTCAGTCAGCAGGCGGAGGAGTGGCAGTCACAGTTGATCCAGTAGCAGTGTCACCATGCACACGCGAGGGTCACAAATTTACCGTAACCCTACGTCGTGGCCTCTGCTGATATTTTGTCCAATTATGGCCAAGCTGCCTGGACATTAAATTATTATCTTTAACTATCGCCTACTTTGCCGTCATCGGGCCATGGAGAGCCTCCTATGTGGAATTGGGCCACGGAGTAGCCCTGCGCCGTGGAGTGCGCTGATGTTTTGCCGTCGCGCCGCCAAGAAAAACCGCAAGTGTCGTGGAATCAATTTGAATCAAGAAAAGTTTGGACCAAAGCGTCGTGGACTAAATTTCGATGAAGAAAATTTCGGACCGATCGGGTGTGGATCAAACTTTGATGATGTGCTACGTGGCCGACGTGCAACGTGGATGATGTTGATGCGTGTGACGTGGCCGGTCGATGAAACATTGAATGTGATGAAGAATGGGAGATGAATAGATTTGATGACGTTGAATGTTTCAAGATGACGTTGGTTGAAACGTGACGTGGACTTTGAAGTTTGGGTTTGTGATGGAGAGCGCATGACGTAGTAAGGGTGTACGAACAATAGTTGCGGGAACAGTTGAAATTAATTGCCAAGCGCGTGACCTTTTAATTAGAATTTCTTGCCACTTTGCTCTACCATTTCTGTCTTTTGCTCCTTGGCAAGGGGATTAGTGAGGAATCCTATATAATAGCATTCCTTTCTTGTATAACTCATTCTTCACCACATAACCGATAAACTCTCACACACTCCCATCTTCAACTGGTGGACCTGCGGGTATCGTGTCCCCTATATCCTCGCGCAGTGCCCGAAAAATTACCGTAACCCTACGTCGTGGCTTCTGCTGATATTTTAGTCCAATTATGGCCAAGCTGCCTGGACATTAAATTATTCCCTTTGACCCTCGCTGACTTTGCCGTTATTGGGCCAAGGAGAGCCCCCGATTTGGAATTGGGCCATGGAGTTGCCCTGCGCCGTGGAGCGCGCTGATGTTTTGCCGTCGTGCCGTGAAGACAATTTCGGACCGCAAGTGTCGTGGAATAAACTTGGATGAAAAAAACTTCGGACCGTGGCGTCGTGGAATAAATTTCGATGAAGAAAATTTCAGACCGATCGAGTCGTGGACTAAACTTTGATGAAGCGAGCCGATGTGCCGTGTTGATTGGCCGACGTGCAACGTTGATGATGTGCCGAGAAGATGAAGACTGTGGGTGGAGTCTCCACCGTGGAGTACGACTAGCCGGAAAGATCTGCAGCTTCGAGCGTTGATGTTGGCAAGGACAGTGAGAGAAGAATTTTGAAGTGTAGATGGTAATGTGATAATGCAAGCCACACGATGAAAAACGGATGTTACGGACATTTTTTTTGTTCGCATGTTCGATTTCAGTCGCCAAGTACGACTCCTGCCAGTCCGCGGACTTGGCCACACCATCTAGGTACTACTCCAATTCACCAACGTTAAGCGATTTGCCATCCGAGCTTGTCATTTTATCACATGACAACAGGTCATTGCGGGGCCATGGCTCCATTGAGTCACGTTACAGCACATGTACCCGGCGAAAATGCGCGAAAAGTACACCATGCGCAATGTCGATCCCGCCAACAACCGATATTTCTGACCAGTGGTACGGTCCTCGTACCACAATTGTCCATAGAAGTCGCCCCACGGACATTCAGTGTGTGCATGACTGCACACAGCACAGATCCACGATGACCGGTGCACGGTTATGGCAACTTTGGCACAAACGGGTCATGCAGTGGCACATTCAGATAGCTCAGTTTCACACAGTTTGAGTGTGGTGGGCATTGCAAGTTTGTTGTCCAGTCCTGACGTGCACAATCTGACATCGGCCACATTTTCTGGACCCTGCCCGTTTGCCTCATAGAACTCGTCAATCCAGGCCTCCAGTTCGCCCAGATCACCAACCGGTCTGATCACTGCAGAGGTGTTGTTTTTGCCGGCGCCAAATAAATTTGAAACACTATCCTCAACGGATAACGTGCCATTTGATACAAGGTTGCATTTAGGATCACTTTCTCGCACTTTGCACTTTGCAGCAATATTTTTTGGTTATTTTCCAGAAAGAAGCTGTTCAGAGAAAGTAGATGGAACACAATATACGCACGAGTTGAAAGCCCTGTGCTGACGCAAAATCGGTGAGAAACATGATGGCAATGCGTTTAGTTTTTTGTTGCTGTGTATGTATTTCAACATTTGAACAGGCTGATACCGAATAACGTGAACGTGGAATTGGTATTTTATCCCTCGGTTGAATCCCTGAGGCTGTTGTCAGTCGAAGAGAATGCAAGCCAGAAATTAGAGATATCCGGATGCAAGCTGCATTACACGCGTTTTGCCCTCAACTCTGACTTGTTCATGCGCCTTGAGGCCGAAATGCCGCTCGGCAACCCATACCGACTGCCTATGCGTCGAGTTCAACTTCAGGTCTGCGACGGGTAGGAACGCATGTCATACCACTGGTGACTTGACTTTCTCGATGAAATCCAGTCGATTCTGTTTGTTCGCCAACCAATCTTTCTGCATTCCTTCCGGCTGGACTGACTTCTTGGGCAATGGCATTTTCATAACGTCAACCTCCACATAAGTCGAAGCCCCCGGGTCTATCTCCTCTTCATGGTCTGACTGATGTTTCAGATGTTCAATCAACTTCGCCAGCTCCGGTTCCAAAATTCTGTACTGACCAACCATGGTCATGTACTCGTGACCGGCAGCCGCTGTGTCCATGTGCTCAGTATCTGTTTGACCTTGACCAGGTCAGGTCTGTCCGTAATCACGGTACTAGACAAGGAGCTGGATACTGTTCCGATCGTCGTTTCCGACCGTTCAAGACCCTGGTTACTAGGTCCCTGTTCAGCCTCCTCATCCAGCAGACCGCTGTCCGCTGACTTATCCATCAAATCGTCTTCTTCGGCTCCTCCCAACAACTCATCCTCATTCACCGGTTGGTTCATCATGCACGCTTCACTGTGCAACACCAATCGGATTCTTTCTTTGGCATTGCTTGAAATGGATTTCTCAATTCACTTGACAGTTTGCAATTTACAATTTGACTTGCAATAGCCCTGAAAATAGAAGATCCGATTATCAATAGGGTGTTTGATCCATAGCATGATCGCAAGCGCTGCGCGCATAAAACCCGTGACTGCTGCACACAGGAACAGAAAAGCAAGGAAAGCAAAAAGATGAGCAAAAAAGCAAAAAAAAGAGCACCCGAAAGTGGGGGCAGTGATTTAGTAGAGCCCCCTCCGAAATCCTCCCTTTTTTTATTTCTGAGCTCCATCAGCATAGGTTTGCTACAAAGGAGGGATCACAGCATACAGTAATCCAAATGACTGGCAATTTAGTGCTCAGCGATTTTGTGATCTGCTGCCGTCCTAGGGAGCTCGTCGACGGGGCAGATGCACTTGAGCACGCCACCTACTGTCACTCGCCAGACAGCTAGCAACGCGCCCGGACCGACAAGAGTCACGCCGAAGTGACCGTCTCAGCGCGCAAGTCAGCCCAAGAACCAAAATCGCGATGGCAACTCGGACGGCGCGGCTTGATCCCGGTGACAATCCAGTCACCCGCTTTCCTGCAATAAATGAAGCAAGCAAACGGTCTCAGGCAAGCACGCACAAAAACCAATCAAGACAAGCCCAGCAATCTAGCTGGCTGTTTCGCTTCCACGTATTGCACGAAAAGCACCCCGAAGTCGACTTCAACAGCACGTTTTACGCTATATAACGAATAACGGAAATAAAGGAATGAAAGATAGAATCAAACGGCAATAATATCAATATTCAATAAAATATCTCGCGACTCCAAAGGAGAATTTACGAATTGGAAGAGAAAAAGGAAACGGCGATAAAGTCCATCGCTGAGCCATCCATTTGAATTTCCATGCTCAGCCACAGTCAACACTGTCCAAACAGACGACTTTCAGCTTGCAGACGACGATATGAAGACGGCATATGTCCAATGTCACAATTTCTCCTAAGTTACCCTAGGGTCCAAAGGACTTATCACCGTCAGCAACAGAATCGCAGTCAATCTCAGGAAGCCATGGCTCTATTTAAGTGCGCTCCTGTCGCTCCACATTCAAATTGCTTTGAAGCTTCGGTTCGGGCCACGAAGGGTCCGGTGCGGCAGGCAACCATGTTTGCGCGGCGAGGCGGTCACTTTTTGCTGCGATTTTTCTCAGAGTTATCTGTTGTTCGGCTGCGTGGGGGTGGGAGGCTGTTGTTCTATTTTTTGTAGTTTGTAGGCCATCGGTTTTGTGAAGTCACGTCCGCCAATGGAGCGCTTGTGCTCTTGTTGTTGAGTCAAGAAATAATAATTTTTCTTGGTTTGCTGTTGTTTTGAAAGTGGAATGGTCATATCCGGATCAGTTTGGGATTGCGTATGGTGATGCTGACTAGTGAAAGCAAATAAAGTTGGCAAAATCAAGAGTTTTTCGTCAGTGCAAAACCAGATTCCAAACTCCCTTGCACTTACATAGGTCCCTGTTGGTACTGAAACTCATTATCGACATTCTGCGAATCATTGCACAGCCAATTCAAAAGCGGTTAATACCTCAAACACCGAAACTAAGCGGTGAGATGGCAGAACCAAGTCATTCTCACCTCCAGAATTTTGGGATTGACTTCATCATGCATCATAATCCGCTTGGCGGCTGATTATGAAGCATGATGACGCATTATGACGCGTGATGATGCAACTTGCTTATACTCCTGGATGATAATACATCATCATGCATCATAATGCTAAAAAATCTATTTTTTTCTTGCTGTTGCGTGGCGAAACAACAACTAGAACGGACGAAGCGTGGGCCGCCGGAGGCGACCGACTTGCTGGTTTGTGATCTGTCTCGCCCTAGGGAGCTTGTCGCGGGGCAGATACACTTGAGCACGCCACCTTCTGCCACTCAACAGGCAGTCAGCAACGCACCCGGACCGACAAGAGTCACGCCGAAGTGACCGTCTCAGCGCGCAAGTCAGCCCTGGACCAAAATCCACGCGCCTTTCGATCGCAACACGGCCGGCACGGATTGATCCTGGTGACTTTCCAGTCACCCGCTTTCCTTCAATAAACAAGCACAAGCACCTGGTTTTAAGCAAGCAAGCACAAAAACCAATAAGGCAAGCCCAGCAATCTAGCTGGCTGTTTCGCTTCCACTTTTGCACGAAAAGCACCCCGAAGTCGACTTCAACAGCACGTTTTACGCTAGAATAACCAATAACGGAAATGTAGAAATAAAGGATAGAATTTAAACGGCGAATAATATATAAATTCAATAAAATATATAGCGACTCCAAACGTCCCCGACGAAACACGAAAACAACACAACTGAATTACGAGAGAGATGAGAATTTAAGATCTAAAAGAGAAAATATGACGGTGATAGAGATCAATGCTGAGCCAGTCCATTTGAATTCCGCGCTCAGCCACAGTCAACGCATCCAAACAGACGACTTTCAGTTTGTTGACGACGATGTGAAGACGGCATAATGTCCAATGTCACATCTCCCCGCACCAGTTCCTTCAAATGACCTCATTTGATTGATGATGAATGATGTTGAGTAGAGCTGTTCGTGTCCACCCGGCCATAGTTAGAGTCGGCCTTGAAGAAACCGTCGAGAGTTGTAGGGATCGCAGATGGTAACGACGACGATTTGAATTGCACCCCAGCGATTGCGACGGATAGATTGAATAGAGTTGTCGCGTGGATATAGCAGTCAGGATAAGGGTTTTCACCAGTCACCGAAGTGGGTTTCACCGTACCCTGCCGAAGCAAGAGGTGTGGGTTACTCACGCCAGACCCTAGACGAACACCCGCAGGTGATACACCACTCGTATCGGTTTAAGTCCTGACAGATAATAGAGCAGCTGCTAGCCCATAGGCGCAGGCTAATTGATCCACGATTAAGACGGTTTCGGCAGCGAAGGTGGACGGCAAGCTGGGTAGACGACCAGCCAACCCCTCGAAGGTTGTCACCTCAGGTGAAGAAGTCCTGTCCGGTGACCGCCAGAACAGCACGACGCCAGCGTCGTAGAAGGAACGAGTCGCGCACACCGAACATTGCACCAACGTTTCGCCATCACAAACGAGCCGTGTTGTTGAATGGTTTTTCTGTGTCAAACAGGGAGTCAAACAAAGCGAACAACGCCGAGCTTACATCGCCGTAAGCTAAATGGTCATAAATAGGGCAGTTGACCTCTAAACAGGCAGGGTCACAATACAAAAGTGTAAAACCGAAGTCAAACAGTGCTGACAAGCACCGGTTTTACCAGGAAACTGCAGTGTTTCCTGTGCCCCGACCCTGGATGACTTTTAATATCAAACCATTCGAAAACGTATATTCACCGTACGAAGTCATCACATAAAACACAACGCGGTAATCACCCGCTGACACTTTGTCGCGAGTGAAACATCACAAATCTTACCATAGAAATGTAGAAATAAAATTTGCGCTTAAAAACTCAAACACTAAAAATTAGAAATGCGGATAAGAGGCATTATCCCGTCCGTTATTATCAGAGTCCCGTCTGCGCTCGCACATGCATCGGGAACCTAATATCAACACCTATTATTCCCGTTGCAAAATCTCTCGCGTCATTCGCCGACGCAGGCGGGGCTGGGTCCATAGGCGGGAGTCGACAGTCGTTGGTCACGAATCCAAGCCCAAAAAAGTTTTGGAGTTACATCAGACGAAAAATCAGCCCTAGGACTGATCTTCCTGATGTAGCTGACACCGATGGTGTGCTGCACACGGAGGACAAGGGCAAGGCCATCGCCTTCAACAAATATTTTGCCTCGGTCTTCAATTCCAACTTCGGAATTGCAGGCACAACCCCTCTGTGTGCAGCTCATCCAGTCCCGGACATGGAGGAAATAGACTGCTCACCCCCCATTCTCCTTCAATTTTTTTCGAAAATTACCAGCCAAAACTACTCCCGGTCCTGACGGGATCCCTTAGGCCTTCTTGAAAAAGTTGGGCATCACCCTTGTGGACCAATACTTTTCCTTTTTAACCGAATTCTCCACACCGGAGTTGTTCCTGATAACTTGGCCGACGTGATCCCGATCCCCAACGAAAAATTCCAAAAAATGTCACTAAATATCGCCCCATTTCTCTTACATCCTCCTCCTGCAAACTTTTGGAGACCTTTGTCAATTCAAAGGTCATGGCCCATCTTCAAAAACATAATTTATTATCTCCCTCCCAATTCGGTTTCATCCCTGGTCGCTCTGTAGAGGCTCAGCTATCGTGCTGCATGTCGCACTGGACATCAGCGTTGGAGCGTGGGAACGCAGTGGACATCATTTACCTAGACAGCCAAAAGGCTTTCGACACTGTCCCCCACTCTGCGCTGCTGCAAAAACTGCAGCGCTACGGTTTCCCCCGCCAAATACTCATTTGGGTATCTTCATACCTAAACGGGCGGTCACAGCGGGTTCGGGTCGGGGACGCAGTCTCTGGGTGGATTCCGGTCACCTCCAGGGTCGCCCAGGGCAGTGTTTTCGGCCCGACCCTTGTTCCAATCTGCATGAATGATGTTGTCAGTGTAGTACATCCAGGTACCTATCTGTATCTCTACGCTGATGATATCAAAATTTACAGGGAAATCCGTAGTGCTGCAGTTCACAAAAACCCCAGGGTGACATAAATGCGGTCATTAGTTGGCGCTCTGCAAATGGCATGGCTCTTGCCAGCCATAAGAGCGTCACAGTAAGGCTTGGGAATCGCCCCCAAGTCCCCCCTGTCTATTTTTTGTGGGAATGAGCAAATTATTTCACCACCCCATGTCCGGGACTTGGGTGTCTTAATAGACCAACAAAACTTAAAGTTTGAGTCACATATTGGTCAAATTGTGGCTAACGCCAGCAGAATGGAGAAGACCATCCGCCGAAACTTTCACAGTCGAAATCTCGACTTCCTCCGAAAACTTTATTTGACCTATGTCCGCCCTTTACTGGAGTTTTCCATGTCCATTTGGTCCCCTCAAAATGTCACTTTAGCTAAAAACGATGAAAAAATTCAACGTCGGTTCACCTACTATTTACCTGGCATGCAGACACTGTCTTACCAACAGCGTTTGCATGCCCTAAATTTAGACCCCCTAATTTATCGTCGGACCGTGAACGATCTTGCGCTTGTGTACAAGGTCATTCACGGTCACATACCTGGGGTAACCAAGGAATCCTTCTTTCCATCTCGTGACACCGGCCGCCCAACCCGAGGGCACTCCCACAGTTTGTGTCGAGTGCATGGCGCGGGTGCAGACTTGTCCGGATACTGGGCCTATCGTGTCGTGGACCTCTGGAACAGGCTACCAGAGGGCTTCGTCTCTGCTGCCTCAATTGCGGCCTTTAAAACTAAACTAAACTCACGTGGTCGAGACCTAGTTTCTCGCCACATTTCTTCAAAATTTTCAGCCGTTGTTGACTGATCTCCTCAGTCACTGGGTTGCTGCTTTTCAGATAATCATCAATATTCCGTCATCCGTTGCCGACTTTATTGCTCGTTACGTTTGTTCTCTTCATTACCAGTAGTTTGGTTGGTTGAATCTCGCCGGTACGTTTTCTTTGTCGTTTGTTCGTTCATGTTCACATTTTCGTTTATTAATACTCATGTTCATTTTTTAGGGTTTCTCCGGATCTTGTGTAAAGGTCTTTGCGAAAGCGTGCGGATAAAATTTGAATTTGAATTATGTACCTCACCATACGCATTGTGCACGCATGGATTTAGTAAGGGGCCTTATGCACCCCACCACACGCATTATGGACGCGTGGATTTTCAGACCACACGCACAGAGAGTGCAAATCTGTGAAAATGAACGGATCAGATTCGATTCCATGTCACAGCTGGTGCTTCGTCAACACTGGTGCTGAATGACTTGCTGATATCCTGGTCCTCTCCCCCACTTTAGAAGGGACGCCGACCCGGCGGACCATCAGCTACAGGGACGTCAATATCCAAGCATCCCACCGTTACAGCAACCGTCCGACACTGCGAATCTGCTCAGCGTCTAATTCTGGTGCACAGACAACACAATTGCCTTGTCTGAGACGCAAACTTGTACAACATTTTGCTCTGGTCAAGCCAACATCGCATCTCATTTATGCGGAGACGAGACAATAAGCTTTCACGTACTTCCTTGTCCAGCCAACCTCGCATATCTCATGCGGAGACGAGACAACAAGCGCTCTGCTTATTTGACGGTCGAGTCAACCTGGACCCATGTCCATGTATAGACCTGACTTCGCTTTGTACTTTTCAAGCCGTCAGTTCATTCTCACGTCCAGTCTTGAGTGCTTCACGCAACTCAATATTTTAGCGCAAAACAGATGCGCACAGCACCCAACCCATTTATTACTCTTCGGTTCAAACTGACAAAATAACAAACAAACAAGTTAATCCTACCAAAATAACCACAATAACGTATATACACTATGTACAAACGTTGTTGGTCGGAATTACTGATCCGACGAGGCCGCGCTCTGCATGTCACGACTGGCCTTTCGCTCGTGTTTTACCACACTTTTGCTTTCACTCACTTTATCCTGTGCACATTCTTCAGCCTTCTGCATTCTCTTCTGTGCACGCCGATGTGGCTGACGTTTGCGTGGCTTTTGCGAAGCACCGATCACTTGTGCACGATCAGGGCCAACATTGCCACTGAAAGCAACGTGAGCGTGACGGGTGGAACAGCAGTCCACTTCAGACCTCACATTCCCAGTGTGGTACGCCATCACACTGCGTTGATGCGATTGGCCACTGTCGCCAGTCTTATTCGGGCAGTCACGCGAAAAATGGCCTTGTTCATCACAAATGTAGCAGGACCGATCACTATTCGGTCGGATCACCTCCTGCTTTGGTTGCAGCAACGATGACATATCTTTCTGCTGCGGCGTGGACTGGTCCTTGGACTCGCGTGGGCAATCACGCGAAATGTGGTCTGCGGTCTGGCATCCCCCCAGATGCCACAGGCCCGGGCGTGACGGTCAAATTTGGTGCATTCTGTTTTTGGCTCTCGGCGGCCAAATTTTGTTGCTGCTGTTGCGGATATTCGACTTGCTGCTCCGCAAAAATAGGCTGATTTTGGTGGGAAGTCGTCGGCCTGGGTGCGGGCTGTGGGGGATTGGGGGTTGACGTCAAACTGGGCCCCGCACCCGGCATGTCGTTCATGTCAATGCCAAGCCTGTCCAAGGCGCGCTTGGCTTTTCGATTGTACTCAGCAGCGCTGGCAATAAATTGCTCGTTTTATGCCAGCCTGCTGTCCTGTCTGGTACTCCTCCGGGGCACAACAATTTATGGTCGGGTGGATGGGCCGGGCTGATTTTCATCGACAACGGCTTGTTCGTCTGCCGCCTCAGCCTCTGCCGGCAATCCAGCCGGCCCGGCCTGCATTTTGCCCACAATTTTCGTCTGGGGGCACATTTTGACCATGATTGCGTCTGATACTGGCCATCAGCGGACAGTTTTTGACCTCGTGCCCGGCTGCATGCACATCATGCATGCGTTGGCGGCCTGTTCAGGTCCAACATATTTGTCAGCCTATGCATGGCTAATTTTTCGGGCCAAAAATCAAATAAATTTGTCAAAATAGAAGGTCAAACAAGCCAAAATCACGTCGGTATCTTCCAATTTACTAAATTCACCGTCCGGTTTTTCAGCGGCTGTTTGGCTCTTGCTTGTGTGGTCCAACACACCAAGCAGTTACGTGATAGCAACGAACGGAGGCAGCCAAACAAACAACCAACCAGGTATTGGCGGCGGGTAGCGCAGCCCACAGCCCCCGACCTGGTTTTGCCGCCAAAACGGGACTTTTACAAAAATTTGCGGGCGGTTCTGTCCGCCCGAACTTGGGGACTTGTTTTGAATTCAAAACTAAATAAAATCAAGCGAAAATCACTTCGATTTACTGGGGTTCAACCAGGTACTGTCGAAGTACACCCCGATCGAGTGAAAAAAATAGGAAAAGCTCGGGCTCACCACTTGTGATCTGTCTCGCCCTAGGAAGCTCGTCGACGGGGCAGATGCACTTGAGCACGCCACCTTCTGCCACTCGCCAGGCAGTCAGCAACGCACCCGGACCGACAAGAGTCACGCCGAAGTGACCGTCTCGGCGCGCAAGTCAGCCCTGGACCAAAATCCACGCGCCTTTCGATCGCAACACGGCCGGCACGGATTGATCCGGGTGACTTTCCAGTCACCCGCTTTCCTGCAATAAAGAAGCACAAGCACCTGGTGTTAAGCAAGCAAGCACAAAAACCAATAAGGCAAGCCCAGCAATCTAGCTGTCTGTTTCGCTTCCACTTTTGCACGAAAAGCACCCCGAAGTCGACTTCAACAGCACGTTTTACGCTAGAATAACGATTAACGGAAATGTAGAAATAAAGGATAGAATTTCAACGGCGAATAACATATAAATTCAATAAAATATATCGCGACTCCAAACGTCCCCGACGAAACACGAAAACAGCACAACTGAATTACGAGAGAGATGAGAATTTACGATTTAGAAGAGAAAATATGACGGCGATAGAGATCAACGATGAGCCAGTTCATTTGAATTCCGCGCTCAGCCACAGTCAACGCACCCAAACAGACGACTTTCAGTTGTTGACGACGATGTGAAGACGGCATAATGCCCAATGTCACAGGTTTTCAGCTCCGTTTTCTGATTGCTGCAGCTGCAAGCCAACAAGTCGACAAGCCAACAGCGATTTACGATGTATGTATACTGCTGTAACTGATTTGAAACATTGTGCTAATTTAAAGGGGATTGCGTAGCGATATGTTGGCAGGACTAGGATGTTACATTAAAATGAGGTTGTGTGTACTGTTTGTAACTTGCGTGTTTCAGCCCGATACTTTATCCGCGGGTGGTTCCAGTTCAGAGGCGGTCACAAACATACAATTTTCTTGCGGCGTGTGTATCCCCGTTGCTGGTATTTGTCGATTGGATCAGTCTATGCGAATTCATCGAATTCAACCTTTTGACAGGAATCTCACTATCACACATATACTGGCATTCTGTGTCCACCGAAGTGATGAAAATTGCCAGAATGTATAAAACGGATGCTTTGGTAACATACTGCACAACAACATTTTGTTTGTCTTTCACTTTGTTATTGTCTTGGGCTCTGCACTCACGCATTTTTTCCACGACACATCCGAACCCGGTCAAAAAAGCATGTTTATTTTCTTGTTTCACGATGAACCAACTCTACTGTTAAAGCAGAAACCGAGTCTGTCTGTCTGTGTGTCAAAATTTTTGAATTTGATGCATGGTACGGATATACAGTATTGCTTACTGGACTTTGAACAGGTGTAAAATTAAAGGGTATAATTTTTGTTAAGCATCATACTCGCTGTGTGAGGTTTACTGATTGCCAAGCAAGTCATTACAAAAGATGATCGGCAAAGGTAATGTGGGAAGCTTTAAACTGAGCACGGTGAACTTCTAAAGAGACTGAAGAGATAGCAGGATGCCGAGTGATAAATCTTTGAGGATGTAAACTCCAGAATAACACGGGATATTGACACGTAAACCTTTGTGGATGCTCTCCCACACGCAACCGGGATACAATGACTGGTAAATAATTTAGCATGCTCTCACACAGACTAACGGGACATAACGAGTGGTAAATCTTTGCTTTCGGACAACCTGACGAGATATACTAAGTGGTCAATCTTTTAACATGCGTTGCACAGGCCAACGGGTTATGCTGAGTATTAAATATCTGAAAATACCTTCCCACAGGCTAACGGGGATTACTGTCTGATAAATGTACCAGGTATCGGCCGTTAACTCAGTACACACACAGGACCGAATGATCGCGGTTTTGCGTTGGGGGTTAGTAATATGTCTATCTGAAGTACAGTTCGATGCGACGAATCTTTCTGGGAAATGTTTCGTTCCGGTGAAACATCACCAGGCTGAATTTAGTGGTTTTTGCATACACCTACTGTACATTGGGTTCCTTAGGGTCAAAACCTACGCCTTGAGGTTAAAGGAGTGTGAAAATTTCAAATCGGCCCGCCCTTTAAAAGCGGGTTTTTTGGTCTCCCGAAATGTGGTAAAAGTTTGTGTGTGAGTTTGGGTTTGCGAAGTTTGGTGCGTTTGCGTGTGTTCGGTTTTGTTGATATTTTGATTGTTTTCGAGGGGTTGCTTGTTACCTTAAGAAGGGTGTGGAAGTTTGGTGTTTCAGCGACCCGAAAATTTGTGTGTCCCGCGGCCACATAAAGTGGGACAGTTGACAACTGCGCTAAGGAACCTGATTCAGGCCGGGCCAGTCGCCATATCGTTCGGTTCGTCTAGTGTTGGCGGCGTCGGCGAAAGATGTTCCACAGTTCTCTCGTCGTTATCGTCCGGTGCGAGTTTTTGTTTGCGAGGATGGTGCAGTTCAATGTGATTTGTGTTGAGCGATGTGTTGATTGCTGTTGAGAGTCCGTCTGGAGGTTAAGGAAGGGCGAAAATTCGACATCGGTCTTCCATGCAAGACGGTCGCGGAAAATGGGCTACAGTATTTCTGTCCATACATGCTGCTAAATCCAAAAATAATTTCGCTCGTATCATTTCCCGTATACCTGGTACGGTGAATGTGAAATTCCGTCAAATTTCAAACACCGGAAAAATACTCGATTTCCGGCGGGAGATTTCCTACGCGAGCCCTAATGCTGAGCGATAAATCTCTGAGGGAGGCTTTCTAATCGGATCACTTGAAGCTGTGTTCTCTGAGGCTGAGGATCTCTGAGGTTGCGTTCTCACAGGCCAACAATACGCGATGTTTCAGGTCTCTAAAGATGCTTAACGAAAAGCATCGTGGCAGTGTGCCAGTGAAAAGTTTGAAATGCTTGTACGTTGCTTTGCTTCCCTCTGTTATGTTATACGGATGTGGCTCAAGCTATCCAATACGGAAATGTGATCAAATACTCCTGGAACGAACCCAAAAATTTCCACACAGGAAAAAATGCATAATCTAGGTGCGTTTAGGTACAAGGCCTAAATGCACCTAGATTTTGCCTAAATTTGCCTAAGTGCACCTAGATGCACCTAGAGGCAAAGGTGCGCGCTGGAAGGCTGCCTAAATACACCTAGATTTTAATCGTGTGCGACAGAACCGCCTAAATGCACCTAGATTCTGCGCGCGTGCGGCAGAACCGCCTAAATGCACCTAGATTCTATGCGCGCGCGACAGACCCGCCTAAATGCACCTAGCTTTTACGCACGCGCGACAGAACCACCTACAGTAAATGCACCTAGATTCTAGGGGCGAGCTGTTTGGCCACCGGAAAGATAAGATAAGTATGCGAGGTTACCATAAAAACAGAAATTCATGATCTTGGGTGCACAAGCTTGTTGTTTGATTACACGGCTGTGATTGGGCTTAATGATGCTTATGTCAAACATTGCCAGCTTCGTGACCCAGTCTTGTGCTTCTGGTCAACGCTATGTACGTACATTGCCCTCTTCGCGTGAGGCCAGAGTGCCTGGTTGCTCGGAACCTGCGCGCGTTTACCAAACCGCCAGCTACAACCCAGTACTTGAGCCGGCCTCACGCGAACCAAACCTTTTCGGTGCACGAGCTTTAGGTTTGTTTATGTGTACGTATGTGTAAAGTGGCGATTTGGTCTCCATGGGGCACTAGTTCGCTTCAGAGACAAACCGAACACCTTTTGGGTGCACGAGCTTGTTGTCTGTTTGTGCGGCTGTTTGGTTTGGTGATGTACATAGGTACGCATATACATATGTAAAGTGCGTTTTGGTCTCCATGGGGTACTGGTGCTCGTCAGAGACAAACCGAACACCTTTTAGATGCACGAGCTTGCTGATTGCTTTTGCGGCTAAGTTTGGCTCGGTGATGTACAAAGGGAGGTATACAGTATCTAAGGTGGCGATTTGGTCTCCAAGGGCACTAGTTCGCTTCAGAGACAAAACGAAAACCTTTTTAAGTGCACGAGCTTGTGGATTGCTTATGCGGCTCTGCTTGGCTTGGTGAGGTACATATACAGTACATACATACCTTAAGTGACGATTTGGACTGTCTGGGGCACTAGTTTGCTCCAGAAACGAACCAAACACCTTTTTGGGTGCACGAGCTTGTTGTTTGTTTGTGCGGCTCTGTTTGGTTTTGTGATGTACATAGGTACGCATGTGCATTTGTAAAGCGCCGTTTTGGTCTCCAAGGGCACTAGTTCTCTTCGGAGACAGACCGAACACCTTTTTAGGTGCACGAGCTTGTGGATTGCTTATGCGGCTCTGCTTAGCTTTGTGATGTACATATACAGTGCATACACACCTTAAGTGACGATTTGGACTGTGTGGGGCACTAGTTCGCTCCAGAAACGAACCGAACACCTTTTTGGGTGCACGAGCTTGTCGTTTGTTTGTGCGGCTCTGTTTGGTTCTGCGATGTACATAGGTACGCATGTGCATATGTAAAGCGCCGTTTTGGTCTCCAAGGGCACCAGTTCTCTTCGGAGACAGACCGAACCCCTTTTTAGGTGCACGAGCTTGTGGATTGCTAATGCGGCTCTGCTTGGCTTGGTGGTGACATGTACAGTACATACATACCTCAAGTGACGATTTGGACTGTATGAGGCACTAGTTCGCTCCAGAAGCGAACCGAACGCCTTTCTGGGTGCACGAGAGTAGTATATATCAGTCGTTTTGAACTCCTCCCCGTGTGTTAAAACCCCTATCTCGAAGCCACTTTAGTGTGACCGTTGTTTTACCTGCCAGCCGGCACACAGACATGTGCACACATCTGGCAGACAGACATGTGGCACACATCTGGCAGCCAGACAGACACCACATGTTCTGCAACCAGCGTATACCTGTGCTGATGGCCTGGCAATTCTTTTGGGAGAAACTTTTCAATCGCGTTGCCTGATCCGTAAAGCGCATTATGCGTGCACTGGCTGCGGAAGTCACGTGACCGCTATAGCCCGTGCACTCATCATGCGCTTTACGGATCAGGCAACGTGTTTGAAAAGTTTCTCCCAAAAGAATTGTCAGAGTATAGGTGATACCCGCCCACGTGCCACTGCCATGCGGCACTGCTTCTGCTGTCACTACCGTATACCAGGCGGCGCGGCAGCTTGAACTGATAGTGGATTGCATGGTGACACTAATTTCTGCATTTTAACAAACAGACTACGTCACACACACACACACACATATGCACGGTTCACACCATTTCAGATAGACACACGCTTTGATCGCACGTTCAAACTAGACACACGCTTTGATCGCACGTTCAAACTAATGCGTATGTTGACAAAACTGGTTGATTCGGCTTATCAATGCTTCTACGATGCACTGGTGGCCCACAAAGAAGATGAGCTGGCCAAACTATTTGTTGGGGCCTTACAAACAGATGATGATTGGGAATGTGATTGTGCTGAAGGGCCTAAGTCTCACGTATCGAAAACATAAAGAATAAAAAAACAAACTCCTTGAAACACCATCTGCTACGCAGGACAGCAGATTTATCTGTTTTCCGATATAGTAGCTATGTATACAGCATAGCGATGGTCAGGAGTGACTTGGTAGTGACATATACAGTACCGGGTGCAATTCTAGGCTGAAAGTTGAAGTCGCGTGCACGCGCGTGCGAAATAGTGCAAAGTATAGGCAAAAGTCGAAGTAACTTCGCGTGCACGCGCGTGCACGCACGTGCACGCGAGGTTTTGCGCGTGCGCTGGCGTGCGCTCCCTATGTTTTAGCACTAGGAAGTCGCGTGCACGCGCGTGCACGCGGCGTGCACGCGCGTGCACGCGACTTCAACTTTCAGCCTAGAATTGCACCCGGAACTGTACCACGTGTTACTCTTTTCAACACACATGTGTGACAATGCGCGACAAGGGATCACACGAGATAGATACAGTGGTACATGTTAAACATTCTTCTGTACTGACCACATATCCACACCCTGATATTTAGTAACACGCGGACCACCTACCTTAATGAGCATAAGCAAGCTATGCACAGCGTGAGGGAAGAGTGACACAGCAGGCCATCTACCCCCAACTTACACCAGAAATACGAGCCCCACTCGAATTAAGCTAAAGATATCCGGTACCGTATAATGAGAGATCAAGAACAGAAACACACTAAGGATACGGCAGTAGCCTCACTAATTTCACACACCTAGCGATGACCACACCACAACATAAATGTAGCAAGCAAGAGAGCACCATCACTATCATTCGTTGTTGT
Organism: Rhynchonema sp. JSB1_4; assembly: GCA_030248065.1. Classification (NCBI taxonomy): domain Eukaryota; kingdom Metazoa; phylum Nematoda; class Chromadorea; order Monhysterida; family Xyalidae; genus Rhynchonema; species Rhynchonema sp. JSB1_4. The sequence goes on from JASAMV010001040.1 coordinate 29,936, forward strand.
GCGCGCGCTTGGCTTGAACGCTGGTTCATTCGAGATGGATCACCATGCAGCCGCCATCGAACCGGAACCCGTCAACTGGCTGATCGACCATGGTGACTGATTTTGAAAAATGTTTTTTCGTTCTATTCTTTCAGAGTTTTGTAAGGCGAGCAGTTTTTTAGTGCTTTAGTGCGACTGTATAGATCGTGTATTATACCAGAACATGTTCATTTTAGGTCAACCCGTTATACCGCATCCACCTCAACCACTTCCGCCACTCCCTCCTCTGATCCCAGCAGTCCCACCACCCGATCCTATCATCATGCACAATCCATTCTTGCTCGATCCACAACAACCGTATGTGGACGATCAGCAACACATGATTTTTGGAGTGATGCATCCCCACATCGTGTAGCGGATGGCAGGCCTCTCGAGGGGCATAACTACCCGGGG